>OOFE01047492.1:0-16315 GCA_900323365.1 Monocentris japonica
TGTTGCAGCCTCAGGACAACTCGATAGTGGCTTCTACTCCAACACAGGACATTTTTTGTCAAGTGAGGACAGTCCTCACTTCTTCAAGAAGCTACTCTAGGGTCTACTCATATCAGTGTTTGTTAATTAATCCGTCATGGCTTTGTTTGTGGCCCCGTGGAACCCCTCAGACAGATGACTCAGCAGGCCTGGCTGAGGCTCTCACTCATGCTGATGGAGCTTGGGAATGGTTTTCAATCAGTGCTCCTCCTAGCTCTAAGTGCTGCTGGGGAAGGATGGCTGGGAGCTGCAGCCTACACTCCTTTAATTAAAGCGGGAATGTAAGGCGCATGTGAGGCCAGTGCCCACCTCACCCCACCCCTTCACCCCTCACACCCTCTCCTGCTCTTCCTTCACCAGGACGATAGCGGGCTTTGATTTATGAGCTAAGATTAGATACCCCCAACTTCCATTCAACTTTGTTCGATTGAGGAGAAAGACTCCCTTGTTCAAAAAACCCTCTCTATTCTTTGTT
Source organism: Monocentris japonica (assembly GCA_900323365.1). Taxonomy (NCBI): domain Eukaryota; kingdom Metazoa; phylum Chordata; class Actinopteri; order Trachichthyiformes; family Monocentridae; genus Monocentris; species Monocentris japonica. The sequence goes on from OOFE01047492.1 coordinate 515, forward strand.
ACAATAATAAAACAAAGAAACAAGAGCAAAACAACTGCATCTAGCATCCAGTAGGCACTCCCTCTCTTCAAGGGGTAGGCTTCCCTGGGAGACATCGTCATAGGGTTGTATCAATGCCTGCTTGTTTTGTGTTGATATCATCTGTGTAATAAAATAATTGACTGATGAATGATTTTGCTAATCCATATAAGCCTCAGAGACACAAACCATTCATTGATGCACTTCCTGGCTAATGATTGTACTGTAAATTAAGCTGAATTGACACGTAGGACTGCAGTGCTTGCAGCGAAGCGTTAGCCTCTACACAGGTTTGTATAAACCCCCAAACACAAAAAATAGAAACTCTAGCAGCATAGCATCTGTCTGTGCTTTGCTTCCCACTGCACGGTAAAATCTATTCATTTGAGGCACTCATTTTCCTCTAATGCGACAGCCCATGAAATGATGTGTCATATTGAGAGGGGCTTCCTTAGATTTTCCCTCTAGTGCCTCCCTCCCTCCCTTCATCTTCATCTCCATCTTCCTCCTCGGCCGATTGCGCTAATCTCTCCTCCCAATTGTTATTCTGATAGTGCAGCTGTTACGTAACTCCCTGATACAAGAATTGAGAGATCAGACTTATTGAAATGGATCCTCATCATGCTCAAAAAAAGAGAGGGAAAGAGAGACTCAGAAAGAGAGAGAGAGATATACAGAGAAAGAATGAAAAGGAATGAGGCAATATCTTCTTAGAGGAATTTGATAGGTCATTGCGGGAGCACTCATTGTAAAAAAGGAAAGCTTTTGGCATCTGCGTCTGTCCCAACTTTAGCTCTGCTTCTTTAAGCTCCTTCTGGCTGATGGGAGAGGACAGGACAGGAGGTGGGATAAGGACTTAGTAGGGGCCCTGCATCTCTTAGACTGATATGTACGGTAGCTGGAACCTCTGCAGTGTGCAGCCTACCATCCACTGTATTGATCTGCTCTGCTCTGTAAAGAAGGGTTTTACTTATCCTGTGTATTCCACTTTAAGGGATTTGGCGTTTAACTTGTGGATTGTTTGGTATAATTACACATGTCTTCAAAGATTTTTCCCTCTGCTTTTTTCGCTGTCATCCTTATTCTTTCTTGCTACACAGTACATAAGATGAATGAATGAGTGTGAGTGATGACTGTGCATCGCGTCCGTCTCTGTTTGCTTTTGCTTCAGCTATCCTAGCTGGCAGAATACAGAGTGGACATTCCACTACAGTGCACTTTTGAAACTTAGAAATTAGTAGAGCATGTCTGTGCAAACGATCTTCTGCGTGTGTGTATATATGTGTGTGGGCGTGTGTGTGTGCTTGTTTATCTGCATGCGTATGTGTGTGGGCATCGGCCTATGCATTAGTGTTTGTGTGTGATTGTTCTGTGTTTAGATGAGCTCTCAGGGAATGTAGGAATGCCTGGAGTAAAGCAATACAGAGGGAAAGAGAGTGAAAGTAAAGAATAAGGAGTGAGATGGTAGAGGAGTGTCGGTGACCCCAGGGTGCCTCTGCGCCTTATTCGCTGTAATGGAGCCTGGGTGTCCCATTTACCTGACTGATTATGATGATTCCTTTTCTCTGTGTACCGGTGGAAAACGAAATAACACTTCTCCCCACACAGCTCCCTCCTCAGTTCCAGTTCCCTGAGTGGGTCGGTATGGAGCACTGTCAGTATTTTAAAAGCTTGATTCAGTTAGCTAGTTGGGGATGGGCTGGAGGGCAGAGGGTTGAGTTAACTAGAATCTGAATTTCCTGACTGAATTAAACCTGTTTGGTCCTAACTGGGGTGTTGAAATGTACGTTACATTAGAGCAGCTTAGTGCGCCCTGCAACTCAGTGCAAACAAATTCAGGAGGGGATTTAGATTTGGTCGACTGCAATGATCGCCTTTTGGGGTGACAGACGATGGCATCGCAAGACCAGCGCTTTGGCCTTGGCTTGGAGCATCTCTCTGTGCCCTAGATGCTCTCTATTACTCTCTACTCTCTATTACTCTGTTGACAAATCTTACTTAGAGTGCAGATTTTGTGAGTCATTTAATCCTTGTGCCATCGCAGTTTTGTAGTATCATGGACCTGTTATTAGAGGTTTAGCTATTTGTAAATCCCTTCATCTGATTGATCCTCCTCTCTACTCATCCCATCCTGTACACATAGTGATGCTCTGCTCTACAGCCAGTGGAACACGGGTCAGGGCTAAAGGACACAATAGAGGATACGTCAGGCCATCAAACATCAATGTATCACTTCCAAATTAATTGTGATATCTTGTTTACCATAAGCAAATGCTTGGATAGGATAGGATATAGGATATTGCTCCTACACATAAGTATACTGTCCTTGTCTTCGGTCAAAGGTTTTCTTTTTGGCTGTACTAAAGAGAATAAACATTTTGGTGGTGATGTTTCTATAGAAAAAGACCTTTTACTTGTTGCAACATCTGCTGGCGTGAGACGCTTTAGCTCCGTTTGCACTGGAAGAACAGCGCCCTCTTCCTGTTTTGTGCCATAAAGCAGTAAAGTAGATTTTGCACACAATGCAGTTAAATGCAGTACAGAGGCCAGTAGAGGCTGCCAGGCTTCTTGACGACGATGTCATTTATTTATAATTATAACCTAACCCTAACACCTAACCCTATAATTAAACTTGTAACGATACTAATGATTTATTGATGTTAAAATGCCACACATAGCACCTTTAACATGAACCCCAGTGAAACTATGACCGCTTGTCTCTTGAGTACAGAAGAAGTAATCCTCTGGGGCCAGGCAGGTTTGGGCTGATTATAGCTGTATTGTCAAAGGTTGCATGCTGCCAGAGGCATGAGACGATGAGCCCTCTCTGGACTTACACAAATTACACAAATTAATTACACCAAAACTCACCGTTTATTTTTGGAAGACATCTCCCATTAAGCCAAAGACTTCCTCCCGTGTGGTTTCCATTCCAGGAGACCAGCTCAAACCGTACCGGATGCAAACGGACGTTATCCAAACTACTTACTGGCTATCCAAGTTCAATTGCCTTTAATCTTATTGAGTTCTTGAAAACATTTTCTCCTTCTTTACGTGTGTATGTGTGTGTGTGTCTCTGTGTGTGTGCACGTGCATGTGTATGTGCACATGCATCTGTTGAACAGAGGCACGTGGGCTGTCTTGCAGTGCAGGATTTACTAGCTAGCTGGGACGGTAGTGGTGTCACCCTGCCTCTAATTGGCTGACCCCAGAGATTTTTCTTGAGCAGATGCGGAGCCAGGTGCCCACCCCCCTCCTCCCTCCCTCCCTCCTAGAGTACATTCCTCTATCCCTCCCTTCATCAATCCTCCTGCTTCAATATAGACTACAACTCCTTCCCTCTCTCTCATTTGCTCTCTTTCTGCTGCAGCACATTGCAACACTACAAGATATTGCTCTCGATCCTGCACACCTCCCTCTTGCCTCAGCCTCCCAGTTTGCACCAAACACTATGGATCCACATTTAGAGAGTGAGGGCGAGAGAGATTAAGTGAGCAAAAGAGAGAGGCAGGAGGGGGATGGAGCATCATTCTTTTTCACTGCTATGGCAGCCTAATGTTTTTTTGTAGGCAGGAAGGAAAGGATAACAGGAGTGTTGTGTAGGTTGATGAGAAATAATCAACTTCCTACGTGACACATTTATAAAAGCTTCAATGTAGTAAACAGACATTTGTTCAGATAATGTTTTGGCTGCATTTAGCCCTGGTATTAACTCAATGTGGATAGCGAGCCAATATTTAAGAGACAGAGGAGAGAGGGATGGTCCTCAGAGACTGTAGCACTATCGACTCAGGATGAAGGAGAATCTGCATGTACGCCTCAGCTTTACAAGGTCAGCCGCACCTCACACACGATCACATGTAAGCTCACATGTATGTAGACTTGGCACACGCATACACCAACACGCATAGCCAACCCTTAGTCAGCACTGTTGCCTGCCCTGTGAGAGAGTTGGATGTTGCCACCTAGTGTTGACACCGTGGACTGTATAACCACAGTATGAACGCTGACATCATCTCATTTACCCTCTTCTGTGTCGTCGCTCCCCTCCTTCTTCTTCACCCAAATACTTAACCCTCTGTGTTCTCCACCTTAACTTATCTGTAATGACGTTCCTGAGATCATAACCTGCTAAAGATACAAACGCTTTTGGAGGTTTTGTTGAGGATGGAAAAGTCCAACTTCAACTGTAAATGAATTAGAGGAGAGCAGCACGGCACTTTGATCCCTCTGCCCTTGTCCCGGGGCAGAGTAGACGCTGTGTATGTGTGTGTGTGTGTGTATGTGTGTGTGCCAACCTGCCCCTGCTGAGAACCAACAGCTGGCCCATGTGATGACCTTAATTAGCTCCTGTCAGAAACACAGAAACACTGTCCGTTAAATCCAGCCTACATGCTTACGGTATATGCTCGACACGCATCCATATTTCACTTCCTCTACAAACACACACAGCATTGAAAATCCATCTTTTCCATATATCGATCTGTGCATCTCAGTTGCACATTGCAGTCTCTTTCAACCCTGGATGGAGAAACTGACAGATTCTTTATTGACAGTTATATTCTGAACAGATGATCACGTCTCTATCTCTCTCTGTCCTCCCTCCATCTGCCCTGCTCTGCTCTCTTTCTCTCGCATCCTCATGGCATTTCTTCCACCGCTTCCCTCACTCCCTCTGCCATACGCCTGTTCTCACCCCTCTTTCCCCTTCTCCCTCCCTGCAGACTCTAAGTGAAGGAGAATATATCGTTGAGCTTGAGGCAGTGCAGGACAGTTAGTCTGCTGGTAATGGAGAAAGTGTTTGTGCAAACATAGAGCATTGTGACTTTGGCCTCGACACCCCCTCAGGCATAGACCTTTAATTGCCTGCACACTGGTGGAATGCTGCTGCATTTAGAACGTGAGTGTGTGTGTGTGTGTGTGCGTGTGCGTGTGTGTGTGTGAGAGAGAAAGTGTGTGTGTTTCCTGTTTGTGTGACCATATTGCAGCCTCTAGGTCTTAATCTGTGACCAAAATAACTGGATCGATAATGTGCCTATGTCTCTTCCCCCCTCAGTTCGAAAACAAACCTGTAACAAGAAGATTTACTGATGCTGTGGTTTCCACATGTTTAAATGGTGGGAATGAAATCTGTATAATACTGTAGCTGTTGCATTAAGAGCTGCGTTGTGTTCAGTCATGTGATGAACCTTCCAGCAAGTGTGAGAAATGAAAAGGTCTAGGTGCTCAACTCTGGATGAAACCGTGGAAAATACATTTCTTGTCCACGCTTTAAAATGACTGACATCAGGCAAGAGCACTTTGTAAACTGCAGTTTTTGGTCAGATTTAATGGGACTGTAAACAGTTTGACATTTCAGCTTTGAGCTCTTCAGAGCATATGCCATGCGTGTTCAACCATGTGTCATTGTGTGTATTTGTATTGAATGGAGGAGAATAGCAGCCATTTCACGAAGCCAATCCTCTCTTTCCCCTCTGTCTGTGCTACATGCTCTGTCTCTTTGGTCCTATTTCGCTATCCTAAAGACGGATTAAACCACTCTCATCTTTTAATGTTTCCATTACTTAATAAATCCTGTATGAAAATGACCTCAGCTCAGCCATGTTCTTCTTCTCTCGTGGGAATAACATATCATTTGAAGGGACACTCGCCTTTACATTGTCTCCTCTGTCCATCGCTCCTGTTTCTCCATCTAGCAACCGCCCTTTTGCCCTTGGCCAGAAGGTTGAAGGTCAACCTAAGACATTTTCTTTAAAAGTCTTTCTGTTTTCCCATCATTCATCAATTTTCCTACCCCACATCCTCTGCCGTCACTCCATTCAAGGCATTTTTGCATTCCTGCTTCCTGCTGAGTCGATGAAACTGGATCCACTTCATCACTCACACGCTCTTTTTTATTCCCTCCCCCTTCTGCTATCTCACTCTCCCCTTGTCCACCTTCAAGTCAAGCATCCCATTAATCTGATCTTATCTAGCAATAGTCATATTTCACTGTATTGTTCATTTGATAAATCGTATTGATTTAAGTATAATACTAACTGTATATTTGGTATGATTATTATTACACCAATTTTCAGTTTATGATTTGAATAATTCTTTGTTATTCTTTAATTTGTTTTAGCTTCTATTTTCTCACATGGATTGAGCTTAGTTTCTCACAGTTGTACGCAATTTTTCATAAAAGTATAAAAGTAATTCTTGATTATTTTTATGTAATTTCAGTTAGTTTTAGAGACCATGGTTCCAGTTAGTTTCAAGTTTCTTTTAACATACTTAAGTACTTAGCTTTTTTCATTGAGCTGTTTTACAAGCCTGTTTTTACACGGCTATGATATCCTTGAACTACACACTCTGTTATGAGTTTCTCCATGTAAGCGGAGGTGTATGTGTGAGTGTGAATGTCTGGCTCGTGCGTCCAGTGAGGCGCACTGCTCAGTGCGTGTGGTCCAGGTGAGGCCAACAGTCCATGTGTAGCCATGTGAAGACTGGAAGGATGGAGGGAGGAGGTAGAGAGTCAGAGAGAGATCCAGCCTGCTTCATTTCTGTCCCCCAGATGTCTGGGCAGATGTTTGGGGAGTGTTGTCCCCTGAGGAGCACCTCTCCTGATAGCTGAGGTTTGACCTCTTGTGCTCCCCCTAGATAGCCTTGATTCCCAGGTGAAAATGCATTTGTACTTATTCTGTGTGTACGTTTGTATTTCGTACAAGCCCCTACAAACTTATGCACAACAACCTTGTGTCTTTATTAAAATGTTAAACCACCCCATAAAAGATACAAAGTTACAGATTCTTTTTTTTAAATGAAAAAAATGCCTTATATTTGCCTTTTATTTTGCCAAACTTTCCCAATCTTTCCCTTGTACTTCTGAAACTAATCAGCTTCTCCTATACCTTGAAGAATCAAGAAACTTAATTCCAGACAGAAAATACTTTTCCAAATTCGATACAATAACTCTATATTAAAGGTGACGTGGTGCCATGTTGTTTCTCTTTTGTGTTGTTTCATGTTTATGGCAAAATGTACGTTTTGCAAGTTGCACATCAGTTTGAAGTGAATCTAGTCAGCTGGTCTCTTCAGCACACAGCCCGAAGTGTTGCCCAGATTTATGTGGCATCACTGCCTGATCACCTAAATATGCAAGCTGAACTGGGGTGGTAAATGGGGTGGTATGTTATGTTCAATATGTGCTGTGTGTGCAAGCGTACACGCATATGTATGTTGTGTGTGTGTGTGTGTGTGTGTGTGTTCATCTATGGCTCTGCACAGTCACCCAGACATCTGTTTCCCTCAACAGCAAGATTAATGAGAAATGCAAAAAAATACAGCTGCGTAGACAGATAGAACAGAAAGGAAGGGAACGAGAAGGATAGAGGCCAGAGGGAGAGATGGATGGAGATGAATTGAGGTGTCGCAGCAGAAATGTCCTGTGACAGATAGGTAAGCTAGCCAGACGTGTCCTCTTGATTGTCTCTCCCAAATATAAACTGTATGTAAGAAAACTGGTGTGCAATAGCAGGTCTGATACACTTATATCTCCATGCCTTAAAGATTGATGAAGGTGGACAGATGAAGGATGAGCTAGGTTTAGCTCCCTCTACTGGTCGCAGCAGGACTGGATCTGAGTTTGAGTTCTTAAGAAGTAAGTGACTTCAGTAGCATCTGAACAGGTTGTAGCCAGTTAGGTCAAAGACCAGCCACAAGACATAGACATGTCCTATCATGAAGACAGAAAGAGAAGAGAAAAGAGGAAGTGTAAATTACCTGGCTGCACTAGGTGGGAGGAATCAGTTGTGTTGTGTGAGATAGCTAGAGGACTCTCTGACATACAGAATCACACATTGTCCCAGATACCAGTCGAGCATGCAGTACACACACAAACTGTGTTCACACCCGCCTCTCTCTCTGATCCAGTGCAGCAATTTAATGCTGATCTACAATATTGTTACGCAGAGTCATCAATTATTCATTAAGTTATGGATTTCTGCACTTCTTCAGACTTAGGGACAGGGGGAGGGGAAGACAAACAGAGAGAGGGAATTCAAGAATGGATCAAATATTATATTTACAAAACTCAATGAAACATCCCAACAACCTGAATGTTATTGATTGTGCTGATATTCTTTACAAAGAGACCTGGCATTCTTTGCTTAGTTAAACGAAGCCAAATCCAGACCATCTGATTTATTTGTCATGTGGGTAACATCCGTCTCACTGCCAATAAAGCATCACCATCTCTCTGCGCCTGTCTGATAAAGTCATCGCATAGCTCCGTCCTCTCCACATAGATACTCATGACTCCTATAAATAACCACATCAGCACATACATTGTGTAGGACTCAGAGGTAAGTGTTTTATTTTGTGATATTAAGTGAAATTCACATAAAGGTACATTGGTTCCATAAGAGGCTGCTGCTGCAGAGGCAATTTCAGGGCAGAAATCAACGAAGTCGTCAAGTCGATTTTTGAGGAGAGAGGGGGATTTGGGGTGCATTTGCCAGTAATAAGCACAGGAACATTCAAAGAGCAACTGGCAGGATAGGAGGACATAACAGGATAGTAGAGAGGGAGAATGATTTATTAATGTATCCAACATGCAGAGGGAGAGGAAGACTGAAGAAGAGCTTTAGACATGTTTTATAGATTGATACCATCATTGAGGATAGCAGAAGATACAGGTGTAGGGAGCAGGAGCAGAGAGATAAGAACAAATACTGACTGTGTGTGTGTGTGTGTGTGTATGAGCGTGTGTGTGCATGCTTGAATGAGCAGTCTGCAGAGGTCCATGCAGTGCAGGGCTCTAACAGTAAGTCTACAGTAGTGGAGGCAGAGACAGAGTGGTGGAGGCAGGTCTAGGACTGTGTGGTCCACAGCACTGCGGGGTCATGAATGATTTAATGGAGGGAGAGGTGAGCTCCCTCCTCCAGCTCACAAGATGCACACACAGGCATTTTGGACACAAAGAAGTGATTCATTTTCAGGACTGAACCAACTGTTGTATCAATGCTTTGATGAATAGATTGGATTTCTTTCAGCTGTATTTATGATTGTGTAGGTTTCTACTTCAGTTTGCTGCAGTTTATCAAAGGAGGGAGAGTTCACTCCTACATTGAGTAAACCCATTGCTGTGTTTATACAAATGCTATCACTTTGCACATTTTGTATGAGTGCAGTGCCGCCCTGTGTAAGTATGAATTACAGGCAAGGAGGAGGAACTGGATGAACACTTTCTTATGTAGAACGTCATACAAATACTCCTCACATACAAATACTTTCTCACTTTATGTTCACGCTCAAAGCACAAAACTGCACAGACGGTACTTGTGTAAGATATATGTGAGGGTAGTGTCTTGTTTCACTGAGCACATATGGTGTCAGTCTTGGTTATATGTCATGTATGGCCGGCTTCTGCTGGACTACAGCCAATGAAAACGGTCATATACATTCATGAGCGTGGCTTTATTCATGTGAAAGGTTGTGTGTCATATGTCAGGTCAGTTCTACTTCTCTCATTCCTCTCACCAACAGATTGTGGTAATATTAATGCCACTTTGTCATAGTACTGAAGATCCTGAGGTTAAAATACCCCCTTCACCTCTTTTTCCTTATCCAGATCCTTTTCTTTTCTCTCTTGGCATTTATCCTTTTCTCGTCCCTGTAAAAGGTACAATTAATCAGTGATATGGGCTTGAAAGGTCACAGTACCAGCTAACTGTGCTTCCAAATGCCAACTGTACACAGTGCATCATCCTCCCACATCATCATTACTCTGTTGGATTCAACACAACACAGTATATTACATACTGTAGATGAAGTCTGAGCTGCCACACTATCTGCTGGCAAGCCATTTCTCTGGACACCATTCTGTATTTAATTCATTTGTTTTACGTTTCCACAAGACGAGAGCCAACAAATTCAATCTTCAGGTTAGTACTTATCAATGGGTATCAATTGGGTTTTGATGTGTATTTCTGGATGTTTTTGTACCTGACAGCATGCAGAGCCATTTGGTACTGTACCCAGACAACAGAGCTACTGAAACACTAAGGACACTCAATGTTGAATGTTGTCAATGTTGAAGAGTACACGTGTGTCAACACATGTCCCATATCACCTGGAGAAGGACATGTGTATGGCAGAGATGATGATGACAGTGATCGCTGCAGTGTGGGGATTTTACACGACAAAGAAAGCAAGAGAGTAAGAGAAAGAGAGGGAGGGGAGAGGTGTGTGTGTCCATAGCAGATTGTGGGGGGCGTGGGCAGGTGAGTGTTTAGCATGGCACTTCCTTGACTGTTCATCCCTCTTTCATGCTCCATTTATTCAAAATGGAAGCCAGTCTGCTGTCTAAGGGTGGAACTATTTTGAGGCATTGCTTCTTTTTATAGATTTTGTTTTTCCATGCTGGTAAAGCCATTTTGTTGAGTCTGTAATATAAATTCAACACTTTTGACACAGCGTGTGTCCTCGTGTCCTTCCCGTGAGCAAAGAACAGCGTACACTTGGAGACAATAGGTTGTCCTGTATAGTACTATAGTAAAACTGCACACTAAATCAGTTTCATATGGCAGGAAGAAGTGATTTTTTTTCCAGAGACGAAGCATGTCACATCTTTTGCAGTGAGTTTTGACGACTGCGGTACCCCTGCTGGAGTAGTTTTACTGTATCCTCATTCAGTTGGTTCATTAGATAGGACTCTCTTGTTGTGATTATTGCATTTTCATTTTTATTTTGTTGGGGTGCGTTTTAGATATTTCTGAGAATATCTATTTATGTTGTGCTTGTTTCAGGAGATATCAAGCCCTCTCTTGCTGTGCAGTACTGAACAAATTGTTGATTTGGGCCTTCTAAGTTTGATCCAGAATATTTCTACTCAGTTCCCCAACTCTCATTGACTACAATGCATCCTCACTCTTTGAAAGCCTTTTCCCACACTTAGTGCCTCCTAGTACAAACATGTCCCTTCTGTAGGGTCAACAGTATATCACCCTTTTACTTTCTTCTTTTTTCCCCCTCTTCACCCCACTCATCATCTCCAGCTTCAAATACAATGTTCACTCTCATCACATCCAAACCTTTCTCCTCTCTCCTCTCCTCTCTTTTATACTTCTTTTCTCTTTTTCCATCCAGCCCTTTAGTTTCCAAGAGGTTTTTCTCTCTTTCTCTCCAGTCCTTGAACTAACCCCAGCCTCTCCATGTATGCTTCTTTCTACATTCTCATCTTTATTTGACAACCCCCTTGACCCACTCTCACCCATCAAATCCCATCTCAAGTGCTCCCTTCCTGTGCCAGAGGACTTTGCCGAGGATTAGAGGCTACTAGGTTGGTATGTGTCTCATTTGGATAGGGAATACATACTGTGTGGGAAGAGTAGTGTATTTTTCTCAGGCACAGGTGTGCAGCGATTGGGAGTTGTTATTGTATGTGTCCCCTCAACTCAGTGTAGGCAAGATAAAGTGGCATTAGACAATAGGGGTTTTTACCCCACGTCACAGTCTGCAATATATACTGATTATAAAGGGCTGACATGGCATATTACGGATTTTACAGTTTGAGCAAGGCTTCCACCTTCCACCTATGTTACTGTAGGCGTTTTAAAAGAAAGGAACAGTGAAGGACATAATAGAGACGGAAGAATCAAGGGTGTTTGAATTTTCATAAACTTTGTGACACAAAGTTTGCCCACACACTTCATCTCCTCCGACTGACCTCAGACCTTCCACCATTGCTCTGACAGTATAAAATGGATGTTCTCCATTTTTGTGGAGCTAAACTTTTTCAAAAGAGCGCTGTCAGCCAATTAGTTTTCTGTCAGATCATTTCTCAACATTAAGTTAATTAACCTACCCTAGCCCATTCACATCTAGCAGCATTATGCATCAACTCATGTTCATTAACACTTCCAGAAAATAGATCCTGCATGATAGATAGATCTAGGAAAAACAATGTATCATGTGAAGACATCACAACCACAGCCACAATCCCACATAGCTTGATGGTGGAGGACAATTCATTTCTACGACCCTTAACAATCCTACTGAGGTTTACACTCAGCATTTGGCAGTGTGTTGCTTTGACGATTAGCCATAGTGCTTTATTCCTAGGTAATCTGCTATGTATGTTGTAAATACTGAGATGTATGGGCGTGGTGGTGAAGCAGATATTCTCTAATCAAGCAGCTTTGGTAACAGGAGTTATTCTACCTTGGGGGGCCCTTAAGTGCAGAAAGGCTAGCCATGTTGTAGGATTCAGCTGCAAAAAATAAAAGATGGACATGGTGGGGGCTGCTCCTCCCTCCTCTGTCCCACCTGTTTTGCTCCATTACGACTCATCATCTCTCCCCCTCTCTGTTTCATTTCCTCTTTTTTGCCTTGTTCTTAGCTGTTCTTAGTCCTGGTTGATTACATCTTCTGTATCCACTGTGATACAAATTCTCCTCTGGGAAGTGACTTCTTGTCCTCTGTCATCTCTCTCTCCACTCTGGGGTGGCTATCATCCACCAGTACTCCCTACTAAGCTAACATGTGGCCCATCTGAACAGAGAGATAGAGGGAGAGAGAGGAAGGAAGGGATGGAGGGAGGGAGCTTGGGAAAAGAGAGATAGATTGAAATGGAGACGGAGGATAGGAATTGAAGAGAGGATGAGGAGGGTATGGCAATGTCAGATGGCGTGTCGAGGGAGAGAAAGCTGCATGAAAGCAGCTTGACTGAACCACCAAATGAATGAGCCCCACACTGCTGATAAGGACAATGAAAAAAATAATGTTGACTGTGGGGGTGCTCACAGGCTGCTATTTTTAGATGTGTTTATGTGGGCCTGTTTTTGTGTGTACAATTCATATGTGCAAGCATGTGCAAAAGTGTGTACATGTGAGGGTATACATAAAGGTATGTCCAGGGGTGTGTGTGTGTGTGTGTGTGTGTGTGTGTGTGTGTCTAAGCTCCTGTCCCAGTGTGCACATGGGTGTAGGCCAATGCCACGTGCCGTTAGTGCTGACTACAGAACCAGGGAAGAGCTGCAGTGAGGAACTCAACGTGCCCTCTTCATGAACACGCAGAAATTGGCTTTTCAGCAACTTCGCATGTTGGGGGTGTGTTTGTGTGTGTGTGAGTGTGTGTGTGTATCAGTGATTAAGGTTCTTAGGTGCTGGGAGAGTCAATACTGAGAATAGATGGATCCATGTGAGTGTGCAGGACCACTTATGTGTATGCAGGACTGCAGGACTCTGTGTGTATGTGTGTGTGTGAGAGAGAGAGAGAGAGAGAGAGAGAGAGAGAGAGACTGCATTATATATTGTGACAAAGAATAGAAAAGAGGCATAAAGATGACAAGCTGGTCCCTGCTCATATTATCAACAACACCATTTTGTGTAGCACTTACTATAAAAATACCAGAAATAAACACACTAGCAGGGCACGTTAAAATACAGCTAGTCAGTAATACTAACAGACATCACTAGTGGGTAAGTACTTTGATGTATAAGGTTTGTATTTATACTGTATTTTATCACCTACTACCTCTACCACATAATGCAATATTAAAGGGGTATTAAGTAATTATGACTTTTATCGACCTCTATTGGCGATCAATAGGAATTGCAACAACATCAATCCTACACAACTCTCTGGGACAGCCCCCCACCCCTCACATACCCATAGTGTAATGATAATACTGCTTTGTCATTTGTGTTTTATTGGCTCAAGAACAAGGCTTTTTAACTTTTGTAACTGAAATGTCTTGTGACGCCGGTCATTCGCTCATAGCGATATATAATATATTTTTTTTACTCAGTTGATACTTCAAGAATACATTATTTAGAACTGATACAGATCTTTGAGAAATGCTCGTATGAAATTGAATTATAGCTGAATATCTTGCTTGGTAAGGTTTTCTCAAATTGTTGCCACACCATGGATTTCATTCAAATCCAGGGGGGGGAGGGAGGAATGTGATCTACAGTAACATCAACTAAACAAGGTTTGCCTCCTTTCCTGGCCTGAAAATGGTACATACTTGTGTCTATCGACCCATCTTTATATTGCTGTTCTTGACCCATTCTGTATGTCTTATGATCTCTTTATCGGCGGTGCTGGGCAGTTCCCTGTCACCTCACATCCTCATGTTACACAGTACATGCAGCTAACAAATTTCTCTTAGATGATGCTGTTCTCTCTGAGCCAGCTCTCACAGCTTACTGTAAATCTAGTGCAGCACATGCAGGTGAACTCAATATGAAGGTACTGCACTGTTGATGAATACTGCCTGAAGGCGATGGATGCCAATACCAGTCTATTTGTGAAAGTCCAATATCACCAAATAAAGATATTTTATTATCTTGTGAATGAATGAAACAGAAGAAAGCAGCAATGTTAACAGCACAACCCTTTGAGCCAAGCTTGTAGATAGTTAAGGTTACATTAATGTTACTCTCCAAATTTAATTTCCTCATCACAGTCTCCTAATGTGATAGCCCACTCTACAGGCTTTCGGGCTTTTGTCTTTTAAAGGTTAGACAGACAAATCCATTTTTCTGTGAGATTTGTCTGGCTTAATGTGTTGTCTCTTACCCTCGCAGCTCATTGGCTGCTGTTTTTGTCCCTTCCCCACCTGAGAATATTGCCCTTCAGATTCAGTTTTCCCAATGTGAATCTAATCAAGGTTGCTTGCAGTAAAGTTGTGTCTTGAGAGCTATGCAGTGGCCATCTATGGGATGTTATTGCCTATCCACATTATGGCACTGTAGTGTGAACAAGCACTGCAGTGTGCCCAGTCTCAGAACTGCTTCTGGAGACACTGGGTGCTTCCTGGCCCTATGGGTGAGGGGATACCCCATGTGTTTGCGAAGTGAGTTTGAATTTCATCATTTGAAAATGAAATGTTGGAAAAAATGAAAAAATGAAATTCCTGTGCAAATATTCCAATACATATTCCTGTGCTTATTTCAAACAATAAAACTATGCATGCAAATACATGCAGCCGTCTGTATGTGAGACTGTGAGTATGAGTGTGAGTGTGTGTGTCTGTTTTGTCCTGTCTGTGTATGTGTGTCTGTGTGTAAACCCTTGCATATAGGTGTGAGTGGGAAAAATAGTAGCTTACCCACAGCAAAAGCGCTTAATAAGCATCACATGTAGCAGTGATAGAGGGAGCATCAGTCTTCCTCTCCCATGAGGGAGCAGGGGAAGGTGAGAGCAGAGCTCTGATAGATGACCACCAGGCCCTGGAGGGGTATTCTGCGAACTGCAGCACTCATTGTGGGAGCAGGAGTCACAGCAGTACTCTGGTATAAATACACCGATCAGCCACAACATTAAAACCACTGACAGGTGAAGTGAATAACATTGATTATCTCGTTACAATGGCACCTGTCAAGGGGTGGGATATATTGGGAAGCAAGTGAACAGTCAATCAAAATGGGCAAGCGTAAGGATCTGAGCAACTTTGACAAAGGCCAAATTGTGATGGCTAAGAAGAAGAAGAAGAAGAAGAAGAAGAAGAAGAACTGGTTGATGAATCAACTTTATTTGGCACTAACACATGTACACATGCAGTGAATTTCTTTCTTCGCATCCTACCTCTGACTAGATACACACACATCACCCCACACACATGCACTTTTCTGGTCAAAAGTGGTCCAAGGAAGGACAACCGGTGAACCAGCAACAGGGTCATGGGCGCCCAAGGCTCATTGATGCGTGTGGGGAGCGAAGGCTAGCCCGTCTGGTCTGATCCCACAGAAGAGCTACTGTAGCACAAATTGCTGAAAAGTTACTGCTGGCTATGA
>OOFE01047493.1:0-12021 GCA_900323365.1 Monocentris japonica
GGGGGCCATGAGTCTTTGTGCAATCCTGACATGGTGAGCTTTTTGCTGGGGAAGAGCAGCCTGAGCCTGAGGCACGTGGAGTTGTTACATAACATGGTCAGCAGATGGTCTACACAAGCACAGATGTGTGTGTGTGTGTGTGTCTGTGTGTTTGTGTGTATGACTGAGAGTGCAGTGAGACTGAGTGAGTGTCACAGGGATTGCTATTAAGCCAGCCATGCGAGGACATTCCTGAATATATATGTGCGCTTGTGACTGTCCTTGTGTATGTATGTGTGTGCGCCCATGTGTGTTTGTGTGTACTCATGCAACCGTGTGCCTTTGTCAGAATTGCCTATAAATGAAAGTTCACTATTTGTGGCCTATTGTGATTTTAGTGTTTAGTGCAGTAACACGTCATTGTGCATTTGAGAGATCTATGTGAAGTAGCTAAATGCATGTATGTTCAAGTGACTAAAATTTGGTTGTGTGTGTATGTATGTGTGGGTGTGTGTGTGTGTGTGTTTGTAGGTATGCATGCTTGTACGTGCACATGAGGATGTGCATTTGTGCATGCATGTATTGTGCAGCTGGGGACATGTGAGCTCACACAGAGCTCTCATCAAAGGTCTGTGATAACACTGAAGACATCGCATAAGGAAGTAAGACAACACATTGTCTTGACACACAAAGGATCATTCTATGAGAAGCAAAGAAAGATACACAAAACTAAGCATGCATACACACACATGTATATGCAGGCATGCATACAGGCCTTAATGCCCACACATAGGCTATACACACACACACACACACACACACACACACACACACACACACACAAGCAATGTAGTCTCAATAAATCTATGGCAATAGGATTTGTCCAAATATAGAGCTATGCATTATTTCTAGACACCATCATGCATGCACTTTCAATCCTAACTACGCCAACGTGCAGTTGAGCTGGGCGGATTCAGCTTTGAGGGGCTTGGGATAAAAATGGCACTGACAGTGGGCTCAGTGAACTGTGCAGGGGAATGTGATAATACATACACATGAGATTAGGTCTGAGCAAAGCTTTACTGGATTCAAGGTTTAAAGATGAAATCATCTTTCATATGGTTTCATATGTCGTCCTGACTTCATGCACCACTCCTCTGCAGATTATAAAATGCCTCAAGGATGAATCACTCTAATATAGCAATGCATTTGAAAACCAAGACTCGATAAGCTATAAGGTGTATACATTATTTGGTAACTACAGATCGCTTCAGGCTACATTCTTATCAATGAATGTTTCATCTGAAGTACATACTCTGTTATGTGCACGTAGGCTAACAATAAAGGGTCTTTGTGGCATCTGTCAAGCTAGCAATGTGTTGAGCACAGTAATAAAATAAAAAACCTCAACAATGCCACAATCAAACAATGCTGTGTCAAAATCCAACACTGGTCCAACACTGGTCAGCTCATGTTTTGTATATAACATGAGCATCTTGCCAGTCAGTAAAGAGAAAGGTCTTACATTAAAGTTGGGTGTGGTTGGTGTGACAGTGCTGTCCCCATGGAGCTCGATGGGGCTGTCGTTGAAGGGTTGCAGGACACCCAAGGCCAACATACGGTGACATAGTTCCCTGGCCTCCTCTTCCATAGGCCCCTCTCCTTGCTGCACACACAACCTCTCCAACAGTGTATGACCTGAAGAGAGAGAGAAAGAAAGAGTGAGAGAGAAAGTGAGAGAGATGAGATCAAGTGAGACGAAACGAGACGTTTACATTTATAGTGTGACAGTGTGATTCTATTCACATGAGAGAGTAACTGATAAGGAAAACATGGATAAAAAGCAATGTGGAAGGGCAATAACGGAGACAATAGCTGACCACACGGGGGAGAGAGATCTGTTTTGTCAATGGCAAAAAGAGAGGTTATCTGAGGTTGTGCTGAATAATACAGAGCTCCAGTCTCCAGGCTAGAGAGGGACATTCAGATAAAAGTCATTTGGAAACTAAGTTGCATACAGATTTTGGATTAAAGGGTGGTTTATATTTCATTGTATATGTTTAGACAGTACTTACAAATGTGGTGAGGTGGGACAGCGTGCTAATCAGAGAAAAGACCTGAAGTTAATCTGATCAAAGAGTTGGAAAGAGATGTGCTAATTAAACACCCACAAATGCAAACTCCCTTTACACCATTCACATCGATGAGTGAAGGGATGGTGCTAATTGCAACGCTCTCGAGCTACATGCTGCGCAGAATAAACCGATGCCAACTGATATTCAGGATACCAGTCAACATGCAGTGCATTTAATAACATCCCCTTCAGTTTTGACACAGTATTATATCATTGATGTTTTAATAATCTGTTTTAGGAACATGATAACATTAGAAAGGTATACTTTGGAGGTCACAGAATGAAAAAGTGTGGCTGTGGCTCTTAGTTGTATGGCTATAGGGCTGGCCAATGACACACATGAATAATACTATGAATATTTTCTGCTTATATTTGTAAGCAGGCTTTATGAGGAGTTTCATGAGCAAGAATGAGAGTGAAAGTGAATTGGAATTGTGAAGGATTATTATGAAAATCAGTGATAATCTCTAAATCCTAGAATATGTCTGGATCCCCGGTGGGGGAGAATCCTGGTTTTCTATGGCAGCAGGAGCACAAGTCATCATTAGTCTCTTGGGGAAAATATTGACTATCTGATAGCAGTGGGAGATGTGAACAGAATATGTGGTAACTAAGAGAATACACAACTCTGTAGGCGTAAGGATGGCACACTAAGCAGTCAGCTCGTAATGTTGTTGCATGGGCTTGAATCTTGAAAACATGTGATTCAGAGGACAGCACTGCATGAAATAACAAGGCCCTGCAGTTAATGGACCTGTGGACATTGATTTGAGCACTTTGGAGTGGGGGTCGACGAACAAATCTAGTCCTATACTAGACCTAGTCCTATATTAGGTCAACAATAAGAAGTCATCAGTTCAGTTCTAGATAAGATCCCCATTGAAAAAAGTATTTTAATTCAGGATTTGTTTTATTTATCTCTGTCTGGGAAACAATCATCGGTTGTGGCATAGTTAAATCAGTTTTCTCTTCCTTCCTGTCTTTCCATTCCCTTCTATGAGCCCTCTATGATACTAGCTGGACTGATCAATGTCACATGCAGTGCTGAATGAGTGACTGACTAAGAACTGAAACAACCAGAATTAGGGCAGTCTAAGGCCTAGTCTGATAAAACAGTATGATTATAAAAAAAACAGTTAGGTCAAATCTTAATGCTGACTGGAGATTCAAGGCACCTCCACTGTTTGGCTAGGGCTACTTCACCTGACGAAATGTGAATGGATCTCATATTACTATTTCTTTTTGTCATGGGGATAAACTGTCACTTAGTTTTAACACTTATGAGTGTGCACTGTGTGTGTGTGTATGTGTGTGTGTGTATTTGTGTCTAAGCCAGTGGGGTAGAGGATGGCATTGCCGTGGGTGGGTGGTAATGTTGTCACTCGGCACTCTGACTTAGGAGCACTGGCGCAGACAGTGGAGGGAAGCTGAGCTCCTGACACTCAATACAACAGACACAAGTGTTTTATTACAAGGAGGCATTTGAAGACCTCAATAAATAACCTCTACTGGTTCATCCCTTGTTCATGTGCTATTGTGCTCTTATTGTGTTATATCATAATTTAAGTATACCTGCTTTAATGACCCTTATAATTCATACATCATTAGAATTTAATCACAGTGCAATATAATTATCATTTCACATTACCATTGCTTATTAATCCCATCTCTAATGGAGACAGGGTTTGAAGCCAAAAGATTCACATCCAGCCCACCAGGGATTCCCAGTCATAACAGGACTAAATGGTGACCTAACCAAAATATTAGCTAATAAGCTAGCAGG
Source organism: Monocentris japonica (assembly GCA_900323365.1). Lineage (NCBI taxonomy): Eukaryota > Metazoa > Chordata > Actinopteri > Trachichthyiformes > Monocentridae > Monocentris > Monocentris japonica. Next base: position 3,897 of record OOFE01047493.1, read on the forward strand.
TATATTGTTTGTGGCTTGGTCAAGAAAAGACTACGTTTCAGTTTTTGAAAGGTGCATCCATAATTAGTCTCCACTGGGTATTAGCTGAAAGAAATAAATGATTGAATAAAATTTTCATCCAGCTGCACTGGAATCAATTCTGACTTGCTTTCAGTCTGATCTAAATTGATGCAAATACAATGAATTATATCTGATATATGAATATATCTGAACTGATGCCAATACTAATGTATGATATATGCTATAATTAAGAATATATACAATGGGGTCTAAAAGTCTGAGTCCACTACCAAGAACTGTTTGTTTTCATCATTTAGCAAAAACAAATAAAATGCTTTTAGATTCAATTTTTAGATCTTTGAGAAATGCTTGTATGGAATTGAAATATATCTAATATCTTATATAATATCTGCGCGCATCATTTTGTAAGTTTTTCTCAAATTATTTCTCAAATATTTCATTCCAATATTAACACATTAATATTTTTTTTAATTGTGTAATCTTGTTTGAGAAATATCATTTGACTAAAAATTTGAGTTTTTGATAAATGATCAAACAAAAGAGTTCTTGGTAGTGGCCTCAGACGTTTGGATCCCACTGCAAATTACATGCACCTGCAACAATTAAATTACCTGTTGTATATGTACTCACCAGAGAAGACATCCAGGTAGGATACTGTGGCATTGGAGCTCTTGCGGCCAGAATGTGCTCTTCTGGAGCCCAGTGTCCAGTAAGCCCCACCTGTGTACCCTGATGCCCCCTGCTCATGGAACTTGGCCTGACCATACTGTCTAGCTATCTGCTCATCCAGCTCTTTGGACCAGTCTGCAGAGACACTAAGAGGCCCAGCAATGGAGCAGGACCTTTGCCTGCGGTTCCTCCATCGCTCGGTTCCACTGGAGCTTCCATCGCATCGTGAAACAGCAGTGGCATCTGTTTTCCTGGGGACGTGGGGGCTGGTAATGGGGGAGCTAATGGGCGAGGTGAGCTGCCTGGTGGTGGTTTTAACGTATGAGGGGTGGACAGGAGGGTAGAGTCTGACAGTGGAGGAAACACTGGAGGAAGTCCGTCTAGGGCTAGACACGTGGGGACTGTCTGATGTCAGCTGGCTAAAAGACAAGCTACTCTTCCTCCTGTTCAGGGACAGGAAGTCCCGCCTCCCATTTACTTCTCCCTCCTCCCTCTCCATAGACAGGTCCATGCTGCTGACGCTCTTATGTGACCCCATTGGCCCAACCACCACAGGGCTTAAATGGACACATGGCACACAAATGTTTTTGCTTTGTGTAGCCCCATAGCCTTGACCCAGCTGGGAGGGCAGATCTGGACTCTCCAGCTCATCTTGGGGCTCCTCAGCACTCTCATAAGAGGTGCTGGTGGCAGTGTCAGGGAAGCTATATGTGCTGTTGGTCTTTGGGAAAAGGCTGCCATTACTTCTCTCTGTGTCTGCGGCTGAAGATGATGGACCACTCTCACTCAGGGACCCCGGTTCAGATGAATTTCTTGATATGGGTATGGGTATTTCATTTTCTGATTTTCTATACTCAACGCTTTGTTCTTGAGCTGTAGCGTCACTACCAACAGGGGTGGAGATAACTTCCTTACCCAGGTTTCGTAGCTGGTTAGATGTTACCTCCTTTTGGTTAGTAGTTTCAAGGGATTTATTTTCATTCCCCTCAGAGGTTGACCCTTCAGTTAAAGGGACATTGACCCTCTCCAGGACCCCGTCGCTGGCTCCATGTTGCTCTCTGATGGCCTGCTGAATGTCAGACAACAGGTCCTCATGTTCAGCTGCTGCTGAGTGGAAACTGTAGAGGTCAGGGTCCGACCCTGAACTTGTCTTCCTGCCATCCTCATCCACTGTGGATTGCCGACTGTCTCTGGTCAAATGGCCTTGATCCCCCTCGCCATCTGATATCATATCCATCTCATCAGCTGACAGACTAGGGTCTGCATTGGCCTGGAGCTCTGCTTTGTCAAGGTTGGTTGTTTTCCAATCTTCCAAGATGTCCTCCTTGGATAACCCTTTCACCTTAGACAGACTCTTCTTGATCCTCATGCTGGAAAACACTGAACTCTTAGACTCTGATTTGGATTTCTTCTTAGTGCCATTATCCCCTCCTCCTTTGTTCATTTTACTCTGAGACTTCTTAGATTTTTTGTCCACTTCCCTGTCCTCAGCTGCTCCCCCATCACAGGGCACATTCCCTACTCCTCCGCCTACTGCCCCACCACTTCCTCCTCCTTTCTTCTGCTTAGTCTCCTGGTTCCCCATGTTCTTGAGCAGTCGGACGCCCTTAGCAATCAGGCCATGTTGTTGAGGTCGAGGCTGGGCATGCTGGGCTTCCTCCTGAGCTGTTGCTGATGCTGCTCCTCTGCTTGTCAGGGCCCTTTGAGAGCTGCCTAATCCCTGCCGTGTCCTCACCAGTGTCAAAGGCAGCTGTGAGGATGTTGTTGCCTCTGCTGATGCTGCTGACGAGAGGAGGAGGAGACTGGCACTGGCAGCCACAGGCTCTCTACCACTCATTACTCGCTCTCCCTCCCTACCCTGCTCAGCCTCTCTCACTCTCTTATCCTTCCTCTCTTGTTGCCCCTCCCTTCTCCCCCCATCTGCTGCTGCACGCTCTGCTGTCTTGCATAACGGGCTGCTGGTTGAGCGAGCCAGGCGAGGATGCTCCGGTGTGCGCGACCCCTCTTCCTTCTCAACAGAAGGGGGAAGTGGAAACTTCGGATGCTGCTGCTGATACTGATGCTCTACAATGTACTGTTGTTGTTGTTGTTGAGGGAGAAGGAGTGAGTGCTGTTGTCTACGGAGGAGGTTGGTCACACTACTCTTCCTCCTGCCTTTGAAAGTGGTAGTGAAGAAGCTCTCTTTCAGAAAGGGTACCTGGGTCTCCACTGTCTTTATAGTCTGCATCCTGACCACTATGGCTTGTTTCTCATCTGGATCAGAAATAATCTGGATAGGCTGAATTGAAGAGAGGGAAAAGAAAAGGTTCAGATGACATTGATTAATTTTATATTTAAGCTTGGTTTGATAAAAGTAGAAGAGAGGCATTCTGTTCTCAGTGGAGTCAAGAGGAACTCAAAGTGGACACAATCTGAATAATGGCATTTGAAGTCCAATTTGCATTTTAGCGGGTAGTGGATATTTTTTTGTGTATAGAAGATGTATTTTTTGTTGTTTTGATGCTTGGTCAGAAATGCAAAAGAAATGACCACACACAGTCATATAAAGTGACAGCAGTTTTTGTTTTTGTTTTGGGCTCTGTCTCTCTTTTACTATGATTTTCACTGTGTTGTTCCCCCAGCAATCTTAAACATGCGGTGACCCAACCATTCCCATCTATAACTGGCACAGACATTTTGATTCCCCAGACCTGGATGTCTCGATTGACTTAGTAAAAGCCAGATTGAGATCCATGTGACACTGTTAGCTGACACCAAGAATCCTACAGTGAAACCCATGTTACTATTATGGATCACAGTGGAGACATGTATTTAAGGGCGTGGCAAATGCTAATAAAATGTATCAGTCTGAAAGCCAAATGAAAAATTTTATTCCACACTGGCATTCATAAATATTAAAGCATACTACAGGGATAAAAAGTATGGCTAAAGACACATTTTAGTTCATAACAGGGTTGTAGACTTGTTGCTAGCACTAGTGGAGCACCGGCCCCCAGCACTGACTCACTCAAATCAAATTTAAATCAAGTGAAGTTTAAATGTATGCCAAGTTTAGCAGTGACAGCTTATTTATCAAGGCTGCCAACGACAACAAGTACATTCACACGCAGCAAAATATTAATGGGGCACATGCCCCAGTAAATGGGGTCTAACGACGCCCCTCTTTCATAGTTTGAGAAAACCAATTACATAGTTTTGCAAAAAACATTTGATTAGTGTGTGTGCCTGTATGAAAGCATGCCTGATGACTGATTACTGCCAATGGGTGTGGTACAGTCCAGGAATCTACTTATGAAGATTGCCATCCCCTTCTTACTAAATAGAAGGGCTTGATTTAAAAGATGTGAGTGACTGAAAAGTAGCAATACTAAAAATGCCAATAAATATTAGATATCCATCCTTGAAATGAAGAGTTGTTTTAAGTGTTTTATCTAAACACAATAACTGGTAAAAGGTTCTTCTCTTACATGGAACACTTCAGTTTATAGTATGGTGTGAGTTTTCTCTTGGTGAAACATCATACTATCACTTTTCAAAACAATCCCAAATAAAATGACATTTCATTCTACTGAAATGAAAAGAAGCATAACATAATGTTGCAAATGGTGACAAAACAATTTCACAACCGAGGTGCATAAGCCTCTCAGTCACGTCTTTTTAAAATCATAACACAAAGTACAGTGTACTTGCCTGAGTGGTGGCTTCTCCTCAGTTGTTCCTCCTCAGTACCGACTGAAGAACACAAACGGGTGTTTGTCTTTGCCTATGGGGTGCTCGTCATCCATGGGTCACATGAAGCTGGTCTTTTCCCCATCACATGTCTTGTCTCCCTGGCCCTCACCCATCACTACTGTCTGACACTCCTCTCAGTAACTTCATCATACTATTTAGAACATAAAGGACCATAGACACAAGCTTGTGCATTATACTGTGACTGTGCCACAAAATTCCATAATAGGATATCACTTGCTATAGCTGATACTGAGCAAATAATTGGGGCGGCAGGTTGGCCTAGCGGTTAGAGAGCCCAACCCGTGACCAGAGGGTCACTGGTTCAATCCCCGGCACCACCAGGGGGGTGTATTCCAGCTGTGAGCTGGTGATCCAAAAATGACTGGTGTCACAGCTACAGTGCCCACCAACACTGCCAAAGTGCCCTTGAGCAAGGCACTTAACCCCAATCCGCTCCAGGCACCTGTTCACTCTGACCTCTGACCTGAAAAATGCATGTGTGTGGTGTAATAGGTTGTGTGTGTATATATCTAGTCAGGGGTATGCAAAAAAAGCATTTCACTGCATGTATGTGACAAATAAAGTTCTTTTCCTAACAACTTGACTCAGCGCAATTGACTTTTTAGCACTGATGGCGAAATACTATCAGATAACTTCAAGTTATCAAAGTGGATACAAAAGGTTATGTGAAACTTCAGCTTATACTGACTGTCATGCTGTAGACTGCCAAAGGAGATCAACGCTCCAAATGCATCTTGAAAAGGAATGCACTGTTTCTCACTAAGTAGCCTATAACACAATCATGACCTGTGACAGAAAAAGAGACAAGTTTTGTCAATAAAAATGTTTGTTTGTTTATTGACTTAAAATATGAGTATGATTGGCATACTTGAAATGTAACAAAAAAATAAAAAACATTTTCAATGTGTTCACTTTAGGTTGTTTACATTCCCAATGTTAAAACCGAAAACCTCATATTTTGATGAACAATGTATTATAACACTCTAGCACATTGTATTGAAAGCAGCAAAAATATTATTTTCAATGCACATTATCTCATTATCTCTCTTCCATACCATTCCATACCAAAATCATACCATTCTATATTGTATTAAACCTCAGTCTTTGAACTCATTCTTCAATATGCTAGTTACAACAGTATTGTTTTCCTTCAATATCCTTTTGTACAATAGTCATATATTTGAAAATTTGGGTGCTGCAAAAAAGTAAAAATCATCTAGTGGGTATGGGTTGTTAGCTCACTATTTTAATAGGCACTGACAGCTATCAAACGATTCAGAAATCATTGGCAATCAGTCGCAGTGATAAATATGAAGGAGAAATGAATGACCCAAATTAAATTCAATTAAATTAAATTGTCAGATTATGACAGGAATTTAAAATATTCTACATATTGGTTGATTTTGAATGTGGGCATTTTATCTAAATTAAAGTTATTGTATTTTGGGCAAATCATGGAAGTGAACAGGGCTACAATATGGACAATTCCTTCACGCTTATGCACATATAAAATTCACTTTTGTGTGTAGAAATTGGCAAAGTGGGATATTGATACTGCAGCACTATGGAAGCTGCACTGACAGTGATATAATCTGCAGACAAATGCATAGTAGGGCTTTCACAAGCCACTAGAGGCTGCCATTGCTCTACTAAATCAAATATGGACAGTTGCTCAGATTAATCTTATTGTACAAATTTAAAATGTTGTGTAAAATCAAAACACACATCTTCATAAATGGACATGTTTTTGTGTACAATCAATCATTGTGTATCAAGTCAGAAATATCCAAATGTACACAAACAGGGTATTATTATTATCATCATTGTATAGTCATTACTCTTTACATAAAAACCTCAAGTACACAAAACACAATTGAGCTACTTCATGTACTTATTATTGTCTCCACCATGTAAACCACAACAATCACATTGAACACAACAGCAGCTCACTGACTGTGGTGCCACACAGAATATTCACAAGTCAATTCATCAGAAGAAGAATTTTCAGACTGGCTCAAAATCTGAGGAATATCTAGAAACCCAAAGATTAATATCACGAAAATAACAAATCTCTGTTGACAGAAAGTAAGGACACAGTTTTAGAACTTTCAATATTTCATCAGACACAGGAAAGCTACAGTATATCCATGTAGAAAGGCAATATACAGAAGAGTTTTGATAAAAACAAACCAGCCAGGATGGCAGGTCAAATCATCACAATGTAGTAGCCTATGGACACAAAATAGTTTTGGTCTTGGCTTTCAGTGACATATTCCAGATACACAGTTTTGTTTGAAACCCAAAACCACTCTGCACTTTACAGATCAAGCTACCTACCGAGAGAGAAATTATAAGAAATGTGAATCCCCAATCCCATAACAAAGGTATCATTTCCCCTGGTGTCAATTGCACTTCAATATTTCTCCTGCAATGCGTTTTAAAGCCCTTTTCTATTATTTTCCACTAGGTTCTCTCAGCTGCACTTGTGTGAAATGGTAAAAGTCCCTCAAGGACAGAGGGAAGGCTTTAATTTGTGGAGCTCACCTTAAAGAACACCACACACACACGCACACCACCCTGCACACATGCATGCATGCATGCACACACTCACACACACCTCAAGACCACTGGGTGTTTGCTATACATTGAACTGCTGCATCAGACATCCCAGCAGAGAAACACACTGAGGATCTATGAGCAGTGAAACTCCACAGAAACAACCATAGGATGCCTCTTTCTTTTCCTTGTGGTATCTGAAACCTGTCACTGGTCCATTATCAACCACACAAAGGCCTGATCCCTTATGTGGAGTCCCTGGGAATCCTCCTGTGGAAGACCACTGACTGCCTCTGTTGGAACTGCTGCTTCCTCCTCTTCTTCATGTCCCAGCGGCAGAGCAGTATCATCTTGAAGGTTGTACGGAAGGTCTTGTTGCACAGGGCATAGCACATGGGGTTGACCGTGCTGTTGACATAGCACAGCCAGTAGCCCAGTGCCCACAGGGTCTCCGGGATGCAACCGTCACAGAAGGCATTGATCAGCACCATGATGTTGTAGGGTGTCCATGTGATGATAAAAGCAAAGAGGATGGCACTGAGTGTCTGAGCTGCCTTCTTCTCCTTCACTAGGGACATGCGCTTCCGCTTGGTGATCTGAGTCCGAGCTCGGGCTGCAAAACGCTTGGCCAGAGCTGCCTCTTTGAAGGAGATGGGGACAGAGGGGGATTTGGTGACAGTGCTGGTGGTAGTGATGTTGGTAGTAGTAGTAGCGGTTGTTGGGGGACCAGCCAAGGAGCCTGTTTTGGTGGCTGGCTGGATGGTAGGCATGGATTGAACCTTGCGTGAGGAGAAGTGTTGATGGTAGCTGTTGTTCTCTGTATTGTTGGCTCCATCTGGGGTGGTGGCAGCTGTGGTGTTGGTGGTGACTGTTGAGAGGCTGTCTCGGCTATCCTCCTCCCCCCTCAGGGGGTCCTCCTCTGAGGCCACGTCCAGGTCCTCACATGAGGTGAGCTGGGAGTTGACGGCAGCTTTTATACCGGGTAGGTTGAGGACAATGGAGAAGATAGCATGGCTCTGGGGAATCATCTCTCTGCCACTACAATCCTCATCCTCTGATGACCCAGAGTGGTCCACTGAGACCCCGGCATCATTGTTGTTCCAGCTGTCGCTGCTGCTCTGGTCTG
>OOFE01047500.1:0-25855 GCA_900323365.1 Monocentris japonica
GAAATTCTTTGGTGTTCTAATCCTCAGCTTCCTCCAGGGGCAATAATGGACTCCCTGCGTCAGCCTTTTCCAGCGAGGCTATCATCCAAGCCTGCCAGGGTCACAAGTCCACCTCTCTTATTGGAGAAAGCTACTCTAGTAGTGTCCTTTCTCTCAGATACTGCTCAATTGCAGCACATACAAGTTCCATGCCATTAACCTCTAGAACACATTCGTATTAAGAGCCCTGCTGGTCTTGCTATATTCAGTTAATACATTCTCTGCAGCACGCTCAGTTACAGCAGGGGATGAAGGGCATTAAGCTTGTTAGCTGAAATGATCAACGGCATTCCCAGCAGTAGCTCTAGAAAGGAGGGAAAGTGAGAATACATGACATTTTGCCCATCTACTGCCTCTTATTGAATTTGTGCAAATCACCCATAGGCTACAGTGCATGCTACTTCTACATTATTCCGATTTAGCAGACGATGAATTCACCAAGCGATCCATGTTGCGATCTAGTTGGCCAACAAATTAGTAATTAGTTAAAATAACTCGTTTGTCTGCAACTTTCGTAGGTGAAATGACAAGCAGCACATATGTTCATCAAATGACGTGATTCTGATTTTAACAACCTTTTGATTTCCAAAGTCCCGTAGACGCCCCAGAAGACAAAGACATTCCTTTTGAAGTAGAGAATTATTCAGACTAAAATGAAACCTTTCCATTTTCCTGGGAGAATCAAGCTGGAGGACGTATACTTGGGACCTAGCAAGGTAGGCTGAAGATGTATCACAGACAAACTTTTATTATGTTCATCATCCTTGGTGAAAATCATATTTGGGGTTTTCAGAAGTTGTATAACGAAAGGGTCACGGTTGTGTGAGAGATGAGATGAACTATCACGTCATTAACACTGACCTTATTCCTTAAAGGTGCACTACTGAATGAGTATACTGGATTGCACTCCTTTATATATTTCAGTGTAAACAAGGCTGATTAATAGGTAAACTCAAAGACGAAAAGACAGAGGTGGGCGTAATATTTAGAAACCTAGGTTTACCCTTATGTGTGTGTCAGAGGCTCATCGCTGTAGGTGTTATCACAGTATAGGCCCTGGGGATGGTGGCAACCAGTTGGAAATGTGTTGATGGTGACATCTGCTGGTTATATATCAAAATCAGAAGTCCATAGTGTCATGAGCCTATCAGTGACAACCAGTAACACGGTGACGTATTACTACTTATTGACACACATGCACAAGGACATACAGGACCTGCATGTATCCTGCATGTACAGTCTATATCGGTATAGAAATGCTCAGTGGCTACATGGGCTGTATGTATGATTGTACCTGTAGAGAGGTAGTTATGCTACGTGTCCAATTAGTGCAGTGGTCCAGTGTACTATTAGGATAGTAATACTCTCTATTGTTGTCTAAAATGACACACTGGTAATCTAAACAATCATCTTGTATATTTGAGTCCATCTCATTCACTCTCATCCAAATCATGTCAGAATGCACATGCACTATATGCCTTTATATATTCTTTTTGCTCCACATATTTTTATATATTTTTATACACATTTCACATATATTTTGTAGCCCGTTTATTCTGTTTATACTGTTTATACTGTCATTATTACATATATTTTGTCAGCTGTTCATCTGTTTATACTGTTCATACTGTCATCATTACATATATTTTGTTAGCTGTTCATACGGTTAATACTGTTCATACTGTCATTATTACATATATTTTGTTAGCTGTTCATCTGTTTATACTGTTCATACTGTCATTATTACATATATCCTGTTACCTGTTAATACTGTTAATACTGTCATTATAGTTCATCCTGTACATACAGCATATTCATATCTAGCCCTTACTGTTTATTTCATATTTATCTACTACTGTACATATGCACACTCTGCACTTTACTGCTATTTGCACTTCTGGTTAGATGCCAAACTGCATTTCGTTGTCTCAGTACTTGTACTCTGTGCAATGACAATAAAGTTGAATCTAATCTAATCTAATCTAATACATCGCAAATAGAATGGAAGCCCTCGGTGATTACGCTGTGGCTGCATACTTCAAACAGCTGTTGTTAAAAACAAACAAGACAACAACTTTATGTATCTTCTGCTACAGCAAATGAGGAAGGAGGATGAGGAACTGACAAATTATATATGAACAGAGTTTTTCATTATAGCAGCCCGTATATTGCAAAGTTACTCACTTTAGTAGCTGAGGTGCAGTCATGACATTTCAGATACTTCAGCAACATCAAATTGTGATAAAAGGTTGAACAAGTGGTATTTCAGTCATGGAGACATTTTTCCTTGATGGGTTAGGTTAAGGGTTAGGGTTAAATTACAAAATTGCTATTTCTTTTCTAATTTAGCTGAATTTCTAAAGTACTCCATCCACTGGTACACAGATGATGATGTTCTGTTAAAAACACCAACTTCCCCTGCCAAGAACTCTACCTTATTGCATCCTCTGCTACAACAAAGGATGAACAGCTTGAAATGAGCTTCCGAATCTTCCTTTTAACATTGTTACATCAAATCCTGTGTATTTGTAAATGCAGGCTATCACATAAACTGCCTTAGCTGAAGAGTAAAGGGCATAATAACTGTATTTAACTGCCAAAATACTATACAAGGGCTAAACAATCAAACTGTCAGTTATAATAAGAGAAGCATTGCTGTAATATTATCAGAAAAACACAAATTTTACAGAAAGAATAGTAGCACTACAGTCTTAAAAGTCCATGCAACAGTTCAATGACTTGTAAGTACCCTATCAAATTGAAACCAAAATGCCAAATCGCTGAAATCCCTTGCTTGTCATTTATTGAAATTCACGTGCCAAACATACAAATTCCCAAAACAAAGCAACACTACTACTAAAGCATAATGAAAACAATTCAAATTAAAGTTTCTAAAATCTAATTTTTACTTGTGCTTTAAAAAAGATTCAGTTTGCTAATTGTATTTCCTCATGAGATATAGTTTTATAAGTTTAACCATCTTTATGGGACATGGGGTATATCTTAAGGCCCAGCGGCAAACGCCAGAGCAGAATATAATATGAAATGCATCTCCTCATTAAAAGCTTTTACGTTTCATTAACAGAATCGCATTACTTGTGAAAGTCTAAGTCAGACAACCTGGAGGCATTAGTCAAAGTGTATAGAAATGTAGTGTACTGAGGAACATATCTAAACATCTATTAAAGATGTGGTTGTGAAGAAATGTGGAAGCCCGCAGGACTTTGATGCTTTGATTTTATCATCATCAGAGGTAGCCAGAGTTGTCTCAGGGCAGACATCAGATATCCACCCCCACTTGGCTAAGTGGAGACGTGCTGTGCAATAAAACATGAAAGCAATACTCTGTGGACTGAGGAACTGATATGGTTTAGTCTAAAAGAAATTATGGATTAATAAGTATACTACATAGGGTATAATATTTATAGTTAAAAAATGAGAAAGTTGCAGCGGCCTTCCCCTTTAAAACAATGGCATCTGTCCCAGAAGTGTTATTCACAGCATGCTTATAATTTCATTTTGTTACTTATTATTTACCCATAAACTACTCAAAGTGTGTTTAACTAAATGATTGGAATAAAGTATAATTATAGCTGCATTTCTCATTAAAACTGACATCTTTCTCACAAGTGTTAAATATAGTCTGATGATAACTTGATTTTTTTTTTTATTTGACATTGCATCTCATCATCATCTTTTTTCCTCTTTCCAGAGGTGTATTTTATCAATGTCATGTATTTGGTTATTGTTCCAAAGCCAGCAGTGATCTCAGAGCATTGTTCTCCATACTCGCAAGAGAGGAGAGCTCTAGGTTTACATGGCTAACATGGCTATCGCACCCAAGGCTATGAGCATGAGAGAATCTCCTGTCAGCCATGAAAAACCCGTTTGATGCCACTCATCACAGGGGCACCATTAGAAACAGTGGGGATCACATAACATTGGTTGTAAATAGAACACAGTTGACCCCCGTGGCCTAGGGCTACTGCGGGCCTAAATTGGTATTTGGACTTATCTTGGGATCTAGAACATGACACTGTTGATCTTCTTTGATTTTGGGACTGGAGTATCAACCCTGCCAGTCATTTTCACCCCCTCTAGCAAGGCCTCCTCTCATTATGGCTACATAAGAGTCAAGGGCCCCCTTTTGTACACAGATATCAAGTGATAACCAAAGTGACATCAGAGCCAGCAACTGTTTTGATGAAGCAGAAATTACTAACAACACCTGCAGCAATAACGTGAATTTAAATTTGGTCAGGATACTCTGAAGGCTGATCAGCCTTTACAGATTACATTATCTCAAGTAGCTTTTCCGCGTCATGACAGTCATTATGTCATTGTAAATTATTTAAGTTATGTAATAACGCAATTGTGTTTGTTTTATAGATAGATAGATAGATAGATAGATAGATAGATAGATATTTCTATCAGCTAAATCTTTCACTATGACGATCACGTCCGCTCCCTCTCAACACCTTGACGTTGCAAGGGGGCGTGGCTCATTGAGTTTCAACACATTACAATATGATTGGTCAATTTTGACCATGTGATATAAAGCAACCAATCATAACGAAATGCGACGAGTAAAAAGTCACCCAAAATGTGGGGCTCTGAAAGCGATGACGTTCCACCATGAACTGTGCTGTGTTGTCACCAGCTGTTGGCAAGAGGACGAAGGAAAAGTGGATATGTCTTGCTTGATTGTTTGTCTGTGAGCAGACGGGTGCATTTATCACCTCGCTTGCCACAAAATGATGGTACTGAATGACTAATCGAAACAGCGGAGTCGCGTCATCTCATCCAGTGATGGTATCAGTTATGTAACTGAAGGCACCGATAAGAGCAAAACAGTGATAACGGCTTAGTGTTAATTCAGGTCGGAGTGTAAGCCATTTTTCCTCCTGTGAGTATAATGGTTCATTTACTCATTGACATAGATTCTGAGCTAGTGTGTTTGAAACTTTGAAAGTACTGCATAGTCCGATTGTAGATAGAGTTCTGTTAATGTCCTTAGCATTAGTATTTCAAGGTTTTGCAACTTAAGACAGCGTGTTGGACTGGCCAAGTGCTACATTGTTTACTCTCGTCAATCAGTTAGCTGATCTGACAGCAGTGTCTCCTCACATCTAAGGTCACCTGTAAAACCTAACATACTTTTACTGCATTTACAGTGTTGGTTTGACGTTGTTTAGTTTTCTCGTGATTGTGCTTTGTTGCTCAATATTAAGTAGGTCACCATTGCAGTAGACTAGCATAAACAAATATACTGTTATTTTGTGAAAAGCTAGCATAATTGCTAGGTAAGTGGCATTTTAACAACTTTTGCACTATGATTGCATAAAAGTTGACATTTTTGTGTTCTTATAGTCAGTTCATATCATTAATAGATACATTTCACCAGATATCCATTCACAGATGCATTCTGTGCATTTTCTGGCCCATCTTGCAGTATCAGGAGTGGGGGTAGCTGGGTATACTCTTGCAAAGTCATTGAGATCATTTTGTGCATCAACCCTGTTAGTAAAGTTTGTTTTTTTTTAAACATCTTACAGTAGGTAGAAGGCTTCCAAGTGGCACCCACACCATCATGAATGTGGGCACGGCGCACAGTGAGGTGAACCCCAACACCCGGGTGATGAACAGCAGGGGAATCTGGCTCTCCTACATCCTGGGCATCGGCCTCCTGCATGTCATCCTGCTCAGCATTCCCTTTGCCAGCGTACCTGTGGTCTGGACTCTCACCAACCTCATCCACAACCTGGTCAGTGGAGCAGAATGCCTATAGGCACTAGCGCTACCACAATAACCTCCCTGCTTCCTTGAACTTTTATTGAACCAGTTCAATTAAGGACAAATTCAATGACTGACTAGTAAAAGGCCTCTGTACAAGGGGAGTACAACAAGCACACAAAAAAGCAGTAGATAAGACAATGTGCAACAAATGGCTAAAATGACAATAGCATCATAGACATACAAGTCTGGATAGCAGAGTAGCACAAAGCTGAATATGTGGCAAAGGTTCTGCAGACACAGTTGCATTGAGCTTTTGTAGGAAAAAAGGAAAGGCATGCTTACTGCTTCTCTGCTCCTCCTAGACCCCTTGATTACCAAATGCTGTGTCTGAGAAGTTTGGTTGTATTATCATACAATTCATCAGAGCTTGCTTAACACTGGGAACTGTGAAAACATGTTCACTTATTTCACTTGGACTCCCTGCTAGGTTCTGGGATCAGGTATGTCAGGTATATGTGTCCAAGGCCAGGCACCTCAACGTCTTTCAAACCTCTGTTAACTTCCCGATCAAAGTTCAACTATAACATTATATTAGCGTATTAATCTTACATCAATATAACAGACATCTGTCAGAAGAGAACAGTGATCTCCTTGCCATCTAAGTTCTTTTGTCTGTTGCAGTGCATGTACCTCCTACTCCACACTGTGAAAGGGACCCCCTTCGAGACCCCTGATCAGGGCAAGGCTCGCCTCCTCACACACTGGGAGCAGATGGACTATGGTGTTCAGTTCACTGCCTCGCGCAAGTTCCTCACCATCACACCCATCGTCCTGTAAGTGGCCCTCGAAAGCTAATTCACCACCTTCAGTTGTGTAGTTTGTGAAAAGACAGGAGGGTTGATTAGCATTTCTTGTGGTCCCAGGGACTTATTGACCAATATCACAACTTGTCAGGGGACTTAGCATTCTCAGCAACACCCCTCACTGCTTTCATGCCCTTTTCTGCCTTTTATTAAGCAGCGGGGCTCTGTTTACAGGAAGCAGACTCTGGGTCCCTGGGGATGACTTGCTTCCTCAGCCTGAATATTGTGGCGATGGCAGTTCTGCAGGTGTACACTTGTGTTCTGTGGTAATCATCAATTCCCCTTTCCTAGTATAAATATACAAGCACACAGGAACTTTAAGCAGTGTGCATCAGAAGGATATGATTAAAGACCTATTCCATTTGCCTTGTGTAACATGTCCAATAAAGTAATCTCACTAGTTTCAAAGGCCTCTTCATAATTCTGTCTTGCAGTCAGTGCCAGCAGGAAGAGAGCAAGCTGTCAGTCTGGAAGGTTAAGACCGCAGCTGGCAAAGCTACACATCTGCTAAGGTCTTTTGAGAGCTTTTAGGACATGACCTCACTAGTTCTGTAGTGAACAGGATGTACAAGGCCTCGTTTCTTTGCTCAAACAATCCCCTATTGAGCCACACAATTACATCTGAGAATGCTTTTGATGTTGAATCAGCATTGTTAGTTTCCTCTTTCCCATTGACTGTGATGTTTCACCAAAATTACCACATCTCAGCCTCCAGTGCCTGCACTGTTGTCAGCAGCTAGTCAGGGCTCGTGCACTGAGTGCTGGCAAAGAGGGGAACTCAATTTAGAAGCGTTTACTGAACGTCTGATGCTTGGTCACTTTCTCTCACTGGGTCTGTTTACTGAGCTGTTCTCCAATAAAGATGTTGGGGTTTATGGATAAGGCCACATCATGTTTGTGTGTTTTTAGTTAACTTATATTGGTAATTACTGATGTTGCAACCCTGTTTTTCATTGGCATGCTGGAACAATCTCACAGATGCAAGTGTTGGCACATTCTGAGTTGGGAAACATCTCATTGTGGTGACGCTAACATCAGTGGTTATCAGAAGCAAAATAAGGAAAAGTTTTGACATACTTAAAAGGATGCTTTGATAGTTTGAATTTTGACTTTCGTGTTGTGACAAAAGAAGGTTTCTCCTGTTGACCCCTGGCTTGTCAGGAAAATGGCTTGTTAGCATTGCCAGTATTCTTCTTTGATACTTGTTTTTCTCTCCTTCAAAGCTATCACAGAACCTTAAACAAGAAACAAAAAGATGAATTCATGTTTAAATAGTTAATTGGTGGTTCATTTCCACCTCTTTAACTCTTCTCTACCTTCTCATCCCTGACCCAGGTATATCCTAACCAGCTTCTACACCAAATACGACCGGGCACATTTTGTGGTCAACACTGTCTCTTTGCTTACTGTGCTCATCCCCAAGCTGCCCCAGCTGCACGGTGTGAGGATCTTTGGGATTAATAAGTACTGACGGGGCGGAAGAGGACACCTCCTTCCCCCCCAAGTCCCTATGGACTGCTGTGAGCACACAGAGTATCAGGCCTCTGATTTGGCCACAGGCCCATAAGGATCCATGGCTCTCTGGCTCCCAACTCCGCTGAGCAACACTCTAAATGAAGCCTTTTGGTGATACTGCCATGGTACCAAACCCCAGTAAACAGACACAATACACTAGACAGAGAGCACAAATGGAAAGTGTACTGTGTACTGATTATTTGTGGTCCATCTCCGCTGAGTTGCAGATGTTGTCCAACGATACTACAAAAGAAAGCGTTTGTACATGTGGTGTAATACGTGGAAGATGCTGCAGAAATGAGGAATGTCTGGTGTGATGAGTGTCAGGAGAGACTATTGTTAGGCTGTTTTACACCCATTGACACACTTTGATTGAAAGTCATGAAGGTTATTTTGTTTATAATTATATACTGCTGTATTTATTCAGCTTCGCTCCTCCTCCATAAGGCTTCCTCCCTTGAGGCTTCCTCTGCTGAGCGAAGGAGAGTAGCGGTAGTTTGATGAAATCCTGAGGGACCGACTGCTGCAGAAGCGAGACATGAGGAACCGCAAGGTTTTATATTTAGCCCTTGCCGCTCTGCTCAGGGTCCAAGATCGGAAAGTTAAGGAACTCTTATTTTTATCTGACCGTTTCCATATTTGGACTACTCTTGTCCTGATTTGTGCCAGAGCAAACTTCCTGTCTGCAGCATAGTCTGGCCTGTGTGTTGAACGTCTAAGTAGGAGCACTGTGTACTGATCAGGATCACAGGCCAAGCAACATGACCAGAAGTCCTTCACGATGAACTGGTCTCCGATCAGTATTTCTGTTCGTAAATACTTAATGCACATTCAAACACATGCTAGTAAATACACAATCTCCTCCCAGATCATTGCATCAGCATGAGACTGTTAAGGCTACATCTTGGTTTGGAACCTGAAGGCAAATGAACATGTTGGACGTTATGGAGTTACTCTTCATTGAAAGGTGTTTGCTTGTAGTTTTACATACTGCTAGTCCATACTGCTAGTGTGTTTTCATTTCATTGTTTTTTACGCCTTATTCAACCAGGCAATTTGACGAAGAACACACTCTTATTTATTGGCCGTGGGTAGAGCACTTGCATGTGGAAGTATCCATGAACCGTTTCACAATATAAGGGCTTATCTCAAACTACTTTGTTATCGTGAAGTAATGTGTATATGGTCATGAGACTTGAGACATGAACTGAAACTGGGACTCTTTCCTTTCATTTGATGCCACAGTTCCTTTCTGTGGAGTTAATGACCATGGACCAAAGAGTTAAGCATTGGATGTAAAGAGTAGCATGGTTTTGAATATACAGCTTGGTGGCCAATCAAGAATGGCTTTAGGCAAAGGGGAAGCTGTATATAAAGTTTCATAGCACAAAGTGACCAAGCATTTTAAAT
The DNA here is from genome assembly GCA_900323365.1 of Monocentris japonica. NCBI lineage: Eukaryota > Metazoa > Chordata > Actinopteri > Trachichthyiformes > Monocentridae > Monocentris > Monocentris japonica. The sequence continues at coordinate 9,564 of OOFE01047500.1, forward strand.
GTCACGCACCAACATTTTTAAGGACATGACAGCTTTTGAAAGATACTGCACATGGAATGTTTGAGGCAGTGTGCTCATGGGTTTTGCTTGGTGGTCAGTAACCTTGCTGTTTAAGGGAAATGTCATCATTATGATGACAAAGTACAATATTTTTCATCTATGATCTCCCACAACACTTGCGCGATACTTGTGCTCGATTTGTATCGTAGGGTAGTCGAGTTCTAGAGACCGAGTTTGTTAGCCTTTAATGGAAATGGAAAAAATATGTTGAATTTATTAAGACAGTAGCAATGTGAAGAGTTGTATTTGGTACATGATATAGGATTTTTTTGTATAATTGTATGGTCAAACCAAATTGTTGGTACTACATGATGTGAGCCTAATAAGGGCTTTGAAATCCTCCCGCCTTTTGGTTGGCTTTAATTAACTCTTGTCTGTACATTTCAGAAGTAAGGTCACTAAGGTTGACCATTAAATCTAAAAATGGATTTAAAGAGCAAGTGAGTGATTGTTACAGTGTTCAAAACTTCCAGGCTTTGTTATGGACACACAAACATTATTTTCTGTCTAATTGAATACATTACTACGTGTCTTTAGTTGAAGACATGCCTGGACTTGAGTGAGCCTTTTGTTTATGAGTTCATCTCATAGATTCACAGATATCCTTGACACCAAGATGACTTTTTTTATATTCGGTCTCAGAACAGTCTTGCCTTCAATGAAGCAAGGGTTTAGAACTTACAGTGCTGTTTGCGCACAACATTTATTACAAAAATATTTTACCTGAGAGCAGTATCTTCTTTTACAAAGGGAGGGAATTAAAATTGTCAATTGATTGATGATCTACTGTATGTTTGTTCGTAAAAGCCTTTCCCTGCATGCATACATCCGTATCCAAGACAATGGAGCTCTGGTGTGTTCTGGATATTTGACTTCCTAACTTGTTCCCTGGTGGTACTAGTATTTGTATGTTTGAAATGCTGTAGGATTATTTTGTGCAAGTACAAATACACGCAAAACACACTGTATGCCATGCAGTAGCATTAGTTGTGTTGCTGCAGGAGTCCAACCAAATAAAATAGCGTGATTGTTTCAGAAACTGTACAGGATCCCAGGATAACTGTTTAGCTTGAACATTGCTGCTCTGTCTTTCAACTCATACTCTGTAGCAAACCAGCCTTACAGATCTTAAAGGTAATCTGTAATGTTTATTTGGATATTGCAACTGGATACTGGTACAGTGCTACAGTGCTATGTTACCCAAAGCCACAAGCTTGTTAAACATTGATTAAGTGAGAGTGCTGGTGAGGTATTAGAGTGAAGAGCTGGGTATTGTGGTATGAAACACAGAGAGTTGGCACTCTGTCATAAAAGAGCCATGGTTGTACAGGTCGCAAAGACAATGCGCTTCATTTCATATAATAAAGCACAGGGGTTTAACAGTATGCTCAGCTCATGATACAGTGATTTTTTTTTCCATCATTTTCCAGGATTTCAGGAAACCATTTGAGTGTTTTTTGGAAACCAGTAATTCACCTCTAATGGGAAATTACTGTTTTCCTGCTTTTTTGTGTTCCTGATCACATCCCTGGATACTGTCATGAGTTGGCTATATGGATGAAGGATCAATTTAATTTGTAATTGTTCAAATTGTTGAAAACCTCAAGATGCAGGAACGTGGAAAGGAATGGATCAATAAAAGGAATAACAAGGACAATGCTTGGTTACATGAGCACAAAATTGTAATATTTGTTTTTTTTTTGTTTTTTTTTACCCAGTTGTAATGACATGATATTATGGCTATGACTTATATTCCAATACTTCAGCACCGCAATACCATAATGTACTTCGAACTGTGTTGTCTTATTCTCATTTTCTGTTCAGTATTGCAATATGGAGCATCTTGTAACATAGTGTATGTTCTAAATCAGTATTTTTGACATGTTGTAATGCTAGCCTTCTTCCTCCAGGTGTTACAATGACTTAATCCATCAGTTTCATGGTCACCTTTACATGCACTTCATCTTCAATCTACAGTAAGGCCTTACAGTTCAGTGTTCTTTCACAACACTAAAGTATCTCCAAGTGACTTCTTGGAACAGTGGGAAAATTGAAAGCACTTTATTCTCTGTATTGAGGTAACCACTGTATATCGCTGCTACTGAGTGCAACAGCAATTTCTCCAAAAAGCCAACCTTTCAGGCATGAAGAAAAAAAAAAAAAAAAGCCTGGAACTATCAAAAGCGTTCTTGATTGATACTGTTTGTTTTGAATGTGTTTCTTGGGCCTTAGGGTAAGGGAATGCTCAACTAAAAAGAGGTTATGTGAATCTTCAATTCTTCAAGTAAGAACATGAAAATCAACTGAGCACTGTTGGATCTATTAACATCAACTCTGTAGAGCTTATATTTTGTAGCTGATTGAGTCTAAATGATGAGGTTTTGTTGTACATATAGCCCATTAAAGCTCTATATTCCTCTAATATATTTGTTCATATTGATGGTTCACTTTAGGATTTGTGTCTTTTTAAAGCTTTCACTATGGGCAGTAGAATCAGAAGGATGTGTTGCCTCTTGACACTCAACCACTACTAAGATAATTCTGTAGGTGTGTATAAAAGAGGAGATTCATAGAGACAATCATAATTTGTTGTATTTACAATAACTCAACAAATAGTTAATGTGTTCTTTGTTTTATGTACAATATGTCTATCAAGCTTGGGCCCAATCCCTGGTCCTGTGCCCTACCACTTGTAAAGCACCCTCCTGGGGCACTTCATGCCACTACAAGCAACTTTAATTCTATCAATCACTGATTAACCCGTGTAAAACTAGAAGCAATACCAAGTTTGTTCTTGTGTGAAGTCGGGTGACACATGGGTTTTGAAGCTGAGTTCCCAGATCCTTTTTGTTGCCAGTTTTTTCTGTTTTCTAACAAATGTTGTTCCAAGGTATTCCCTGGTCTCAAGGAGTATCAGCGCTACTTAGCGGACAAACACTACACATTCTACAGTTTAAGAAAGGGTATGATTTGATTACGTTCACCAGGTTGACCTTTGGGTCTATTTTATTTCCTACATTATAATACATGGAGATGTTTTACCACTTTTAACAACATATGCTATATATCATATAGTGGCTGTTAGAACAAGGTCTTTGAGGAATCATTGTCTTCATTTTAATGAATTCTAGCCATTTCCAATGCAGTGAACCTGGCATTACAACCACCAACATTGAGGGAGGTTAAAACAACACACATTTGCTTTTCCTATGAACTCAATGTTATATACCGTTTCACCCCTCAATATACAATGTTTTTAACATTCAAACCAATAAACATTCAACTAAGGTCCGATAAGATAGCTGAACATGAGTGTTGCTCAGTGTTATGAAGGCCAGTAGGATATATTGTACCTTATTGTACCTTCTTTAAAAATAGCTGTTTAAGCTTGATTTCCCTTCCCTCAAGATGCCTGTGCACAGCCCTGCACTCTTTTAGTGTCATATGAGCATTCAGAGACAGGCGCCAAGGGCGAACTGGGGACCTGACCTGAAGTCACAATCCAATTAAGTGCATTATATTCTGTGCCATCTCCATAACTCACCACACATACAGCATACAGTAATATGTGTGTAATATGTAGCATGTAGTGATAGAGCACTACTGCTGTGATGATATTTGCATTGTAAAAATTCACTGAACTTTTCAGTGCCCATATTATTCTCAGTTAAAGTTATAAAGATAATGTATTGGTAACAGTTTTCTATAAATGACTAAAACAACTAATAACTGCTAAATGCAAAAAGGTCAATGTATTTCTTTCCAGCAGAGGGCAGCAAATGGCTGTCATTGACTCTAATCTGAAGCGACATTTACCCCCTATAAATAGGACTGCTGCAGAGATTATTGGTCTGCTCCTCCCGTCTAATGCACAGTATTAGAACTTGTCCACGGGGTGTTTTCCCTGCTCATTTTATCCTTAATTCTAATGCCAAATAATAACAATAATGTAGCAATATTGCAAATGTATATTCATGTAGATAAATTTAGGTTTTGTCGAAAATGATAGATTTTTACTTGCATTTAATGAAATATAGTCTTAAACTGGTCTAACAGCAAACAGGTGACACACATAAAAGACAGCACACACACTTACATGAAAATGTGACATAGTGTGACACAGTGTGTATGCATAGGGAGGGAGTGCTCACTCATAAAATCAAAATCAGTTGGTGCCAAGTACAGTAAATGTAACGGAAGATGACTTGGTGAAATTGGTGCAGACAAAGTGACACATGTTGTACATGGACATCAGGACCTCACACTGCAGGGGGGGGCAGTATCAGAGGCACAACAGATAGTAGGCTGTACCCATCACTCTAAATATGTGCATTCAACATTCAGTATCTTGCATGTGTGCTGGAGCCATCTGTGTGGCATACAAAATGGTCCTACACATCCCTCCTTGTCTTCTGTTCATCAGTGCAGCACACTTCACTCCCATATGCCTTCTGTATCACTTTTAATTACTGTCTGGCTTGGGGGATTATGTAAGAGTATTGCATGCTCTATTCACAATCATTTCTATCTCCCTTGGTGTTGCTGATGCAGGACAATGTGATTCCATGAATTAATGATGATCCATCTTCTCACAAGTGCAATACAAAAACAAAAACAATGCATTTAGCACACGTCAGGTTTGCTCTGTAGAACTTGGGAGCAGATTGCATTATTTGCTTATGAATTATTTCACTTGTGAGAAGACCCTTAATTAACTTGCTGGTGTACAGCTGGCGTCTATGTCTAGGTGACTCTGGGTTCACGTCTCCTTTACCTGTCTGACTCCTCATCCCCCTGGTCTCCTTCCAGTCTCACTCTTAGCATCTGCCACCAGCATTAATCTCTCTCCAGCTTGTTCACTTGACTATTTCCCCAGCTGGGAAGAAAATTGCATGTGCACAGGACAGAGATATCTACCAGCGACATGAGATGATTTTGGTGGTTCTCCTATCCTAACATGTAAAAGGTTGACCAAGGAGCCAATTTCCCAAAAAGTCAGTGTGGTCCTTTAATTGTTTCTAAAATGTGGTCTGATCTTCATCTTGTACTTTTTCATGTCTTCACTGAAGACATTGTTTAAGCGGTCACACGTAAGCCTGTGAACCTCTAAGGTAATTCGTCCGCTGATCCAATCGATGTGATGACATTGGGATGTGGGTTAGAGGTGTCCTGTCATTTAAAAACCCCAGTTTGGTAACCAACAGAGTCTGCTCTCCAGAAAAAGAGATCTGTTGAATTGGAATATGCCCCGGTCAAAAGAAATTTCAGAGGCACTCCGGAGAAGAGTTGTTGAGGCTCATAAGGCTGGAAAAGACTACAAAAGCATTTCTAAAGACCTGGCCCTCCATCAGTCGATGATCAGGCAGATAAATGGAACAAATGCAAGAAATTCAGCACTGTTGCAACTCTCCAGAGGAATGGGTGTTCTGTAAAGCTCACTGCAAGTGCACCATACAAATCTCAATGAGGTGACAAAGAACTCGGGGTACAGCAGCTAGGGTAACAGCAAAGGATCTGCAGGCTTCTCTATATCTGTTATATCTGTTTGCATGAATCCACAATAAATAAAACCCTGAACAAGAGTGGTGTTCACGGAAGGAACGGAGGAACCCACTGCTGTCCAAAACAAAAAAGTCCTGACCTTAACCCTATGCTATGAGGGAAATCATACATCTCAGTGAGCCTATTTATGATTACATGTTGTTCTATTTTATATCATCTAGAATCATAACTTCATGAAAAGTTTGTTTGGGAGGCTAAGCAGGGAGCACGTCTGCTTTCTTCTTGGAGGAAAACAAAGTCACATGGCTGCTGCACAACCAACAACATCATCCAATATAGATGCCCACCCAGCCACAAAGGGAGCACCCCCATCGAAAGCAACCGAGAGAACACATGGCAATGCCATCTTCTCAAATTGAACATCTGAAATATGCATGTCCTGTGTTGCTAGGCTCCCACTGCCTGCATGTGCTCTGGCTTTTTGTGGATGTGACAGTATCAGAGCTTAGATGACATAGAAAACATAGATTTGTTCCTTGGTTTGCCCTGCTGTGACATTGACGCAACTCTTCCTGAATATCTGATGCTTGATGCTGAATATCCTCTGTGCTTCAAGTGGGAGGACCAGGCAATTGTGGACAAGAAAAGGGAACAGTTACAGTATGGATGAGGTTAGATATAAATAGAACCAAGCAAGAAAATGGATCAATTAATTATGAGGCTTGGATCCCCCACAGGGTCTTTGAACTGGCTGAGAAACCCAAGGGCAGGACTGACTGAAGGAGACAGCGTCCTACTGAAACCGCTGCGCTGTCACTGAAATGCACTTTATGGCTTCTAGAGAGTGGCTGCAGATTCTCTGAAGGGGGGCCTACTATCTGGCTGCTCTGCCAAGCAGAGTTAAATAAGAGTATGTGCTATGCAACGTTCTTAATGGTGGTGGGATGTGGACAAGTGGTAAGAAGCACTGCAGTATATGGTTTCTGTAGGGTGGTCCACGGGGACATGGATATTGTTTGTACAATTCCATCTTTGCTGTGCATGTCCAGACGGAAATGGGAATATCAGTGGAATTTAGCATTTCAATTTGTTATTGATATAGCTTAGGATATCTCTGGATGCATTACATCCAGGCCTCACTAGTGTACCCTCATGCCTCTGTCTCTGCCTGTTGTTTACTGCCTGCGCTTCTTGTGCCCGTTTAGGTGTAACTAGTTTTTGTGCTTTTTCTTGTATGCCTTTGCCTCGCTTGTGTACCTGCCTGAGTCCTGTGTCGACTGCTGCTTATTTGTCTGTTGTTTTCTTGTCTATATTCATGTTATTTTTGATGTATCTGTTGCTTATAACATGCCTTTATCTTTTAGCCCCTCTCCCCTTTCCCCTCACGTGGCTCTTGTCGCTTGCCAGGCCGCCATTTTAAACAAATGAACATGTTACTACCATCTCCCGTTGACAAAAACAAATTTGTCCCACCACACCGATGGATGACTACATTGTGTCAGGGAGTCAGGGAGATACGTGTGACATCATAGAATCTTGGTCTGCTGTTTTAGAACCAGTTGTTCAAGTTCCTAAAGCTCTAGTCAGCTGCAGCTTTAGCTTACCTGTACTAATATGTGTATACCTCACATTTTCACATTGAAATCAGAACAAACCAATGAAAACTTATGAAACTGTGACAAACTTGTGAGCTGTGGCACTGTGAAAGAGCCTCGCACAGCCTAGCCTGCTTGACTGCAGACTGAAAAACCACTTAGTGCTTCTACAGATGAAACAGCGCAGAACGACACCTTCAAATAATGAATTGTTTTTTAGAATGAGCCGTCTGCCAAGGGCGGAGATGTAAGCCAACTCATGAAGCCTTATGCCGCTCGATCATAGGACGTGTGAATATTAAGAAACTATTCTTGTTTTACATGATGAACATCCATGGGCGTCATTATAGTCTACTCGTTTAATCCACTAATAAGATTTATGATCACTCCGTGACGTCCACATTTTAAAACCAGGGGTGTGAAATTTGCCGGTCACCGCGGCACTGCGGCGCACATTGAGAGCACTGGAGCTCTGGAGATGGAGTCATAAATAAAACACATCACGGCTTTAAGAGTCAGGCCTAATTAGCTTTCACTTCACCGCAATTTAGCACCGCACAGCTGGGTATTAAGCCATGACTAAATCTGAACCTTCTTAATTACTTACCTGGGGCTCACTGAGCATTTTACACTTGCTCTGTTTTTTTTTGTTTTATTGTCCCTGTTCAAGGACAGTCAGTTCTATTGTTTTCCAACAATGTTTGGGTGTGTGGGTGGTGTTAGCAGCTGGGGTATAGGCAGGGGCTTTGCTGGGTTTTCATTATCTCTCTTTGTGTGTGTGTGTGTGTGTGTGTGTGAGCAAGGGGGAGAAAGGGAACAAAAGAGTTGAAGACAGTGTGAGAAAGAGAGACAGAGGGAGAGAGCGTGAGAGGAAGGGTGTGTGTGCATGTGGATGTGTGTGTGCATCTGGAAGTCACTGTGCTCCTCTTGTCATCACCCTGCATCCTCGGCACACCTCAACAATCACGCACACAAACACACACACACACACAGTAAGGCTCTACCCAGATCTGACAAATCACCCAAGGGAGGTGGGATTAAACACAGTGCCTATATACATCTTATTATGGTTTTATTGATCTTATTGATTCCATATTCTTCAGATCAGCTCCGAGAACTGATGATAACTGATGCTATCAAACCGTGTTAACAGACATTTTCAACTGCGTACATACATACCCTTACTTGGTATAAAGGAGAGTGCAAACACAAGAGATGTTTTAAACTCAGTCCCTGCTTGTCAAGACAGTTTTTGATTGCTTTGACTCAATTTTCACAACAGTTTTAAAGTAAGGAACAAATACAGTAATGTAACACAGAATTGATGTACAGTAAGCCGTGACCACTCTATAGCAGCGCCATACTGTAAGGCACACAAAACAGAAACTCAACACATCTGTAACAGAAACACAGTGATAACAACCAAAACATTTTCTATTTTACAGTAACCATGACGACAATATTAGTTTTCAATACCCCCTGTATTGTCTTGCTCCATGTTGTCTTTTATGTAGTGGTGCAGTAATTACCAATTATTATGGACTGGAAGTGTTATTAAGAGTACGTGTTGATTTAGTGCACTGGGTGTAATAAGCATTGGAGCATTGTACTTATATGTGGAGGGTGTATGTGAAGTGAGCTTCTAACATTTTACTTTGGTGACTGCGCTGGATTGTTTTACACTTTACTGCAACTACACCCCCTGAATTTCAAACCACTGCATTGAATTCCATGACACTGCATGTGATCTGATGCTGGGTGGAATTTATACTCTAAAAATCAGAGTGAATAGTGGTCTTGAATGTAAATAATTTTACTTAACGTTTTACTGTAACCCTGTGTTTGAAATTGGACCAAATGAAAGCTTGATACACAAAGTGAGTCACCTCTTCCTCTCCAATGCTGGCAAGGTTTCCTTGGCAAGTAGCCTCTCAATCAGTATGGTGAATTATCTTGAAGATTAATAATTTCACCTGTACCAGACTAAAGTGCTGTGCTTGTTAAATTGAACTACTGGAGCTCCCTCTATGCATTTACCCTGACACCAAAGTTAGCGCTTCTTTCTCCTGCATTATAACCACGTCTGACTGACAGCTACATATTGCCTGAGGGTGTGTGCGCACTAAGAAAATTAATTAGGTGATACAGTTCTGCTTTGAACTTTGGACTGTTCTTGCATACGAAGAACACTATTTGGGGAGAAGCAGCTCCAGGAGGGTTCTGTCTCTGTACTTTTTCAACAAATTCATGAGGCACAGGCGATAATCTCCTCATTTCAGTCCTGTGTCAGAACATACTGAGAAATACTCTTTTCTTTTCCCTCTATGCAGAATGCTGGGGGAACCATACGTGGGGTTCGACCAAGACCCCCCTAAACAAGGCTCTACATTGTATCTCCAAATAAATAATAAATAAAGGTTAGGCAGGTGAACGTGAGAGACTTCACTCCATTATACCCCGGCGCTATCGAACTGTCACAGTGTGGTAAAAATCATCGCCTTTAAATCAAGTCTGTTCTTTACCAAGTTGTATTTAAAGGAAGTGAGAAAGTTATATTACTGTGATAATTTAACTGTAAATCTTTAGTGTGATTTTTCACACAACGACAGAGCTGCCATACAGTGATGTCTGCCAATGTGACTGTATTCTTCACAGAAGAGATTATGGCAGCTGATCAAATAAGGAGCTGGATTTCTAAAGCTAGAGAGCTGAGATCTACTGATGTGAACTGATTCAGGGGGCATTTTCAGAGTTTATATAGCTGCTTTGTCAAAACCTTTCTACAATTTCAATCACTTTTGCCCTAAGTCCCAATGAATATTACGCCAGACTATCTACTGACTATCTTTATTTAGGACCTAGCCACTGCTTCAGGTGGATGACCTCTGAGGCAGTGTTTCCCTACAGGGAGCTCACCTCCATGACTGTGCCCTTCATGGATCATCAGACCCACAACTCATTTTTTCAATAATTCATAGGTGGATAGCATGTAAATGATGAGTGATGTAAGTCACCCTGGATGATTCCTGGTGCTGCAATGAATAATGCAGAGTGGAGGAGGATCCCGGGACGCTGGACACAGCCGTCTCTCTCTCTCTCGCTCTCTCTATGAATCTCTCTCTCCCTCCCCACCCTCTGCCCTTTCCTGTTCTGGCCGTCTGTCAGTCATTTCTGCTTTTCACTCTGACTCTATGTATCATCACGCCCCTCTTCTCTTCCTCTCTTGTCTTCCATCTCTGACTCTCTCCTGCTCTTATTCGCTCCCCGTCTCATACGGTTCAACTTATCTCTCACTGTCTCTCTCCACCTCTAGCCTTCTCTTGCACCTTCTCACCCCTCCTTCCTTTCTCCTTCCCTCTCTCTACCTCAGTGTAAGCATTAAGAAATTATTCCGAGAGATTTTTCTCCCTGCCTGGGTTTGAGCTGAGTGCTTGGCTGATTCGTGAGGAGCACCGAGGTCGGCCGTGGTGGCTGTTGATGCTGCTGCTGCATCTCCCCGGGTACATACATCCCTCGTACTCCCTCGTGCATACATCCATGTTGGAAAATATAGAAATAGCTGCTTCCACGGCGTGGGAAACAGCTGGGTGCTGTGCAATATATAAAGTGGTTGTTGAGTGGAAAACATTTCTATGGTTTGCTTGTTGTACAATGTCAGAGGATTGTCTGTTGGAGAAGAAGACTGGTCTGCTCTACATAATAGATCTGGGCAAACAAAGCTGAAATGGAAAAAAAAAAAACAGGCTTGCAGGATACATAGTAGTGATGCGCAGATCGAGGTTATAGCCGCAGGCACTGCAGTTAATCTGAGGATCGGACGGGCCGAGTCATAAAAATGAACATTCTCATTAATAGCGGATGGGTGAAGTAATACATCATTAATGAGGAAAATATTAATTACATTCTCTAAAATGTGAACATATTTTCACATATTTTAAGCTTCATTTTTCGTCAGACACGAATTAGCAGACTAGACTCTCATTGGGCAGCGGCCAAACATTATTATTAGCTTTTAAATTGTTTGTGTTCGGGAAGTTGCAGTGACGTTCAGAATTTTTGTTTGAAGGGATTAAAGTTGTCAGCCTGTTGCCATTTTCATTTTACCAAAAAAAGAGGAATTTTTACTTTAAATAAGTGTTTATTTATTTAAAACCAGCCTACTTCAGTGTAATATGTTACCATATGATCACACGTATCCCACTGAGGAATAATGTGCGATCGGGTGCGGGTCTCTAAATCGGAGAAAGTAATTTGTTCGGGTGGCAGGTGGATGATTTATGTGTACATGCGGATTCGGATGACGCCAGAGCCGATCCGCGCGTCACTAATACACAGCCATGGCCTGCACAGATTGACAGTCTCCAGTGTCAGCAGACTTTAAAATGATGCCTTCGTAATGCTGGCAGGTATAGCAAAAGCCTGGCCTGTAGGTGCTATAATAACACTGGGCAAACAAAGCAGCGTTGCCGCCTCTCTTCCAAGGAGTGTAGCTATTACTGCTCTTCTTTTCACATACATGTGAATATATTCGCTACACTGATTCTATCTCTACCAAACAAAATCATTTCATTTACATCACAAAATAAACCTTCTACAAATCATCTACATCCAGCAGGTCATCATGATTTTCAGCCCCGGTTTATGATGAGACAAAAAGCAGTCAATAATTTGGTGTGCTTTGGAATGATTGCTGTCTTGTCCTGGCACTAAAATGCTGGAAACCACTTCTCCTAGGAGCTATGGAGCATCCTATGAACAGGGGGTCTGAGTTTAGGATTATTTGTGCTTGTGTTTATACGTGACACCATCCAAGCCACTGAGCACAAGTGCATGAGTAACTCCCCCACAGCCATGTAAGTGATAAATTGAAAGTACTGGGCTAAGCCTTTTAGCTGGATTTATGATCAAAAATCCCTTAAAGCCTACACTGCAAAAGTCTTATTTTTCAAACAACACATACTAAAAGCTGGAGCGATCCTCTTAATTTAACGATCCTCATTTCAAGAAAATTCAATTGAACCTGTAGATTTGAAAAATGAAATGATCTCACCTCCTCTGGCTTTACGTAACACTAAATTAAAGATGAAATGTCTTGTCGTGGCAGACATTTTTGACAGTGCGATAGGTAGCATCTAAAACCAATCCACCGACACTGGCTAGCAGTGCGGCCACACATCGCAGCGTGTGTGATAATGGCAGCATATGAAGACTCAGCTGGTCTCAAAGGAGAGGCGAGATCAGTAATGTCACTCTGTCAGGCTTAATTAAGACAAACGCTAAGGACCCACAGAGACTCTCAACCTGTATTCTCTAATTGGACATGTACCTCCACGCTTTCCCACTGTCTCTGTGATTGCATTACATTTACATCATAGGCATTAGAAAGAGCACAGCAGTAGAATAAGCTTCCTAGATCCCCAGCATTACAAGCAGCCAATGGTAGGGCGTGCGAGGGTCTCGCCATAGCACCCAGAGAAAGCAGTGCCTGTGTAGATTGATTATGTCTGCTAGTGAACTACAAGGTAAAGAAATAAGAGCCAGGGAGAAAAGTTTGTAGTTAGTTTTTTAATGAATCATTAAAGCCCATTTTATTATGTCAGTGTGCACGTCGATTGTGGTAATTCCACTTTAATACAGTTTATCTGATGAAACCACGGGATTAGCTCATGTTGCAGTTGCGTACCGGAGAAAAATATTGCCCTTCCAAATGATTGATTGGTCTGATCGTATCAGCCACCTTTTCAATACTGCGGTACATCATCATTAGAGGGACTGGGTGGGGCTACTCACTTTCATTACTTTTTATGTATTACTTCAAAATGACTTGAATATTACCTTGACTATTGAACTCAATAAACCCTAAGAGCCTGTTCAAATGCAACTAATCTATAGTTGTGGGCAAAAGTGTTCCTGAATACAAAGTGTTACACTGAAGACCAAAGATGCCGGTGCCTTAAACACCTTTCAAAGCACTTGTCATGTCCCCTATGGGGAAGTGGATTGAGTGGGATGGAGTGGAATGGGAACATGTCTGCATGACATTGATCCGAAGCAGGATGGGGGTTGGGGCGGCTTACCGACTATTAGCCGTGGCCTGACCAAGACACGCCGGAGAGGCGATTTTGTCTGGCATACATCATGTGGACAGGCCAGCCCAGGCCCGCAGCTTGCATTTGTGGTCCCATTAGAGAATCAGCTCTCAGTCATATTTCTCAGAGCCGGGATGAGGAGATCAATGAGAGATGGACTCGCGGACTGCAGGCCACTGGTGTCTGAGTGGGCCCCTCGCATCTCTCCTTGATCGTTGTGAAGCGGACGTGGAAAGAGACTCGCCTCAGCACTTTGCCTGAGGGGTGGGGAGGTTGAGTTAGTTAGCCCACCAGTGATGAGTCACTTCTACAAGTTGTTTATTGATCGGCTGCAGGGCGTTATACCTCACTGCTTGTTAAGTGGGCTGTCTGCACGTCTTCTCTGGTTATTTGCATGGGAATGATGATATTTGAGTGTTTCTGCTGTTCCATCGGTTATCATGGTGTCAAGCGAAGGCACTGAAGCAGATAACCAGGGATCAGAGGTTTTAGTGCCTGTCAAATGGGCAGGTACATCATTTATCCTATTCCAAATTGGTTTTGGTTCGCTGGAGATTTCAGTTTCTTCTGCATGATGTGGGAAAGTGAATTCCTTTCAGGAGGACAACTAAAAAGAGATTTTGTGCCAAGAAATAGATGGTGTGTGTGTGTCTGTGTGTGTGTGTGTGTGTGTGTGTGTGTGTGTGAGTGAGTGAGAGAGAGCCCATACAAGATTGTGTGCTATCCATTAAAATTCCACATGAATATGACGAACAGCCTGTACTGCACCACTATCACAATCTGCTCACTTTCATGTTGAGCCGTTTGCACATTTCCTCAGAGATTAGCTGTTTGTTTAAAAAAATGAATCAGCTCTGGGGGAGAGCGAGAGGAGGCTGATAAGAAAAAAACAGAAGGCTGTCCTTCTAGTTCAGGTAACAGCAATGGCAAATGATGAAAGGCAAACATGACTGATAGGGCTTGTCAACCCTAGATGCTCTTTCACATTGTCTCGAAAGCTGAAAGGATCTTTCTTTCTGTGTTGAGCCTGGAATCTTTTTTGGCACGGCCTTTTATTCTGACCGACTGCAATGGCTCCCCAAGCAGCCCACGTCCAAGTCATGGCGAGGCTAGCAATAAGTGGGTGATGCTCGGTCATCTGCACCAGGGTGGATTGGATTGGATTTTTAGCTTTTCTCTAGACAACATCATTTCTCTGTTGTCAGAATACACGGGCACGTGTTTCCCCTGGGGAATAACGGCAAACCCGGAACTAATGTCACTGAGGTGACAGGTGATTTGACAGCGCACATGTTGTTGAGAGAACGGGATATATTTCCCCAGCTATTTCCCCATATTAATACAACACAGAGCTGAAATGCCATTGGGCATGATACATTACAGACATGTAGGCTACAGCATAGATGGAAATGGCAAACGGTATATTTCATGAAAAATACCAGAATATCCATCTGATGTGTAAAAGCTTAAATGCTTTTGGGTTTAATTCAAAGCCACTTTCACTGTCATTTATGGACATCTGAAGCAAAATGTGTGCTACTGAGGGCGATAACAACTTTCCCTCAGTACTCCTCAGGCTCCATTTAGGAGAGATTTTAAGTAATGCAATGCTATGGTCTATTTCCAGTTAAGACTGATACACCATCTGACACACAACGTTCTGATGCTTTTAGCAAACCAGTCCCTGGGATCGCTGTGTTTCACTTTCAGTTCAACTCAGCATTAATGCAAATTCTGAATTGCAGTTGGCTGAATAGTTTCTACCTGCTTCAACCCTGGGAAGTGGCATGAGAGGATGACGTAAAGACAAGAGGCAGACAAGCCTGGAGCAAGAGAGGGAGAGAAAGAGTGTGTGTGTGTGAGAGAGAGGGTGGGGGGGAGAAAGAAAGAAAGAAAGAAAGAAAGAAAGAAAGAAATTCTGATTGCATTTGAGCCGCAGTGTGTATCCTCCAGACAAAGTCAGCAAGTGAGACGTGATATGTGACTATGTCAACAAACATGGAGCCAGTGATACCATGACCCTCTCCACCCCGTTAGAGATAGATCAGGGACAGGGACGGGCAGGTTACTTTAAAAATCTACTCCATTACAGTTACTAGTCACCTCATCAAAATTGTAAACAGTAACGCAATCTAAGGGATTACCTTAACTCAGTAAGGTATTCTGATTACTTTCAGTAACTTTCAGGGTACTTTTGAGGTCTGAAGGTACCGGTACAGACAAACACGAGGAAGGGTAATGTACTCATCGCACATTTGTATGTATCACAGTCTTTGGGATACTGTCTCTACACAACATCCCCCTCTCCCTCTTTCACCCTCTCTTCCACCTCCCCTCATTCTCCTTACCCTTTTGCTCACTTCTTCTCTCCTTCTCCTTTCATTTCCTTTTACCTTTCTCTTTACTTTCTCCATGTCCTCTCCATCTTTTCTCACTCCGTCCTTCTGCCTCTGGACTCCTTTCATTTCCTTTCCTTGCACACACCTCTTTCCATCGCCCTTCTGTCGCTCTCCTGTTCTCTCTCCTCCTTTTTCCCTCCCTCCATTTTCTCCTTCTTCCCCTTTCCTTGTCATCCCATACCCCATTTTGGTCTTTCCAGTCCTCCTAGTCATCTTTCTTTTCCCCCACCCCCATCTTCCCTGCTCTCCATTCAACACTTCTCCTTTCCCCCTTTCCTTTCTTACCCAAATCCCATCTCCCTTCCCTCTCCTTCCCTTCTTCCTCTCTCCAGTTCCCACTAATCTTTCCTCTTTTCCTTCCCTTCTTCCTCTTCTTTATTCTCCCTGCCTTCCCCTCTTTCTCTATCCTCCCTTCTTCTCTCCTCTCTCCCCTGTCTCCCTCTCAGACCTGTTACCGTTATTTTCTCATGTGCCACTTAGCTGCCATGATTCATATTAAATGCTTTTAACCTGGAGCACTGACATGAAAAGAGATGGGGCCTGGCAGCTTGGTGGAGACAAGCCCACAGGCCTTTAAGTATGCTCCAAGCAGTGTGTGTGTGTGTGTGTGTGTGTGTGTGTTCTGAAGGACTGGGTGTGTTTGAGTG
>OOFE01047501.1:0-10695 GCA_900323365.1 Monocentris japonica
GTTCTTGTACAGACACTGAAAAACATGGGGACCAATCAGATATAGGAACTGATGTTTGCACACCCACACACAAACCACACTCTCTCTCACCCCCCACCCCATCTCACCAAAGGCTTTAAATCATGTTGTCCACTCAAAAGCAATGAGGTCACATGCATTTTTACTGCTTATTAAATTTTCCAATAAAGAAATAATAAAATATATTCAATTTACTTTCATATTTGTAAGGAATAGACATGAAATTGACCGATTCTTTCGAGGGAGGGAATGGGCACATAAAACTGAAGCAGCAGGATCATTGTTCAGACAAGCAGGCTTGGGGCTGGATGGGACTAATCGGTGAACAATGGCAGTCAACTGAAAGGATGTATGAGTAATGCTGCAGAAAAAGACTGTGATAGATCTAGAGAGGTATACTGGAGATATCAGAAGAGGTTCAAAAAACTTTGAAAGCACGTCATGTGGAAAATCTGAAACTTTCAAATAGTATGATGTAATCTATGGTGCAATTCTCTCTGCACAGCTTGATTGGTCATGACAAGGTCATATTGCCCTTTCTCAGAGTCCTGCTGATTTCCTCTGTTCATTATGAGTTGAATTTCAACAAATTGATTTCTTCATTTATTGTTTTGTAATGATATCAATGAATCAGTTGCGGTCCATCTGTGAATACTAGATAAAATGTCCCTGACTGCTTTCTTCACATTAAGAGGAAATGTACATTTATCTCTGACAAAAATGTAGGATTTATTTATATAGTTATATATTTATTATACTTGTTTTGTCAACAACAGCGTTCGGAGCAAAGCTCCAGGCACATATCTTTTTCCTGTTTGGAACAAAGTAGCCCGTATATTTTCCTGTCTTGGTGTGCGATTGTATTTCATCCAGAAGGCTTTTTGTCAACAGTGTGTATTGCATGGGATGCTGAAGGCTCTGCTGTTACTTGTACAGCGATGATAACAGTGTGCAAGTGTGTGTTGTTGTATGCGTGTGCGAGAATGTGTGTGTATGAACAAACAACATAGACGCACTATGGTGGTAAATTACTATAAAACTGAAGCTCTCCAGGCCTCTCATTGAGAGGAGTAGTCATTTATTTAACACTCAAATATGGTCCTGGCCTGTTCGGGGAGAATACATCAACTAGGCGGACAAGAGTCCACACAAAGAGCGGCACACTTCAACAGACAAAGAGAAAAAAGAGAGAGGGCGAGCGCCTTTTTTTCCCTCCTTCAGCCGAAGTGTTGTTTGTTCAGGGTGGGTGCAGGGTACAGAGTTGGATGGATGGATGGAGGGGGGATTGAAGGAAGGAGAGAGGGAGGACGGGAGGGAGGGATGAATGGTTATTATACAGTTAGTCGATGGAGAAGCGGGAGGGGTCTGTGGGTGATAGTGGGGAGAGTGGGGGGAGTATAAAGGGGGTGTAAAGGATCCTTTGTGAAGGGTAGGAGTTAATCACTTGAGCGGCACACGCCGGTTCTATGGGAGCACATGTTATACACTGGCTCCCCTGGGAGGAGTGAGAGGTCCCAGAACACCTCCCTAAAACACACACACACACACAGTTGAATTTACATGTCAGTTATAATGCAAAGCTGGGTTCCTGCTGACTAGAAAAGCTAAAAGACCCACCCCCTCCACAGAGCAGTTAGTAGACCCTCCAGGCTGCTGTGATAGTGTGAGGTTTTTACTTGCTGCTGGTTCATTCAAAGGCACACACACTCTCAGACACACACGCACTGAGATATACACACGTCTGCCTGTTCAGTGTCTCCAGGACTGGACAGATTGCTCTGCAGTAGAGATGGATACTTAGTTTGACCTGGCAGTAAGTACAATCTATTGTTTTATGACTCCAGTCTATGTCGGTGGTGAATGCTAACATCCGAGAGAGATAGTGAAGAGTGACTGTTTTGCGATGTAGTGGCAGACATCCAGGCACACTGGAATAAAGGCAGTCATAGTCATGTCAGGGACTGTTTACATCAGTGGCACGTGGAATTGCTTTGCTTTGTACTTGCACAGGTACTAATTTCAACACATCGTTCACCATTATGCAACATTTCCAGTGGCTGTTTACTGTGTATGGCATTTTGCATTTCACTCTGAATCAAAATATGTCATGATTTGATGTTTTCTCAGGCTGTTAGATGATATCCAAGTAGCTGCCTGCACAGTAGCTTTTCCAGAAGGCTTATATATAAATATATTATATTATACTATATTATATTATATTATATTCTAAAATTAGTTGATGCCTGTGTCAGCTTTTTATCAGACTGAAACTTTCCTTCTTCCATGTGAGCCTCTTTCTCTCTTTCTGCGTGCACATTACTCTCTATCACTTGCTATGCGTCTGTGTTGCTGTTAATCTTCTCCACACCGTGAAACATCTATTTTGTGGATGTCTCATCTCTCTTATCATCCGTTTCTGAATGATGAAAAGTGACAACCCCATTCAGCACTCTCCTTCATTCAACATCTTCAAGTATGCTAATCAAACCCCACAGAACAATAACACTGACAGCTATGCCTATCTTACAAACACCACCATGCAACCAATGATTAGCCACGGATTAGCTCCTAGCTAAGTGTAACCTACCACTAAAATGTTTGGCCTATGCTTTTGTTTCGGTGGCCATTATAAAATGCTTAAAGGCTGAGGACCAGGTGGTCAGGGGAGCACAGGCTTGATCAGCCAGTATGGAGCCCTCTAGTAACTACTGAGAGGACTTTTCCCCTGTGGGTTAGAGGTCATGGCTAGCAACATCTGGGGTCTGGTTGCTTTTAAAGGGGAGGTGGGTGTGGTGGACAGTGGAGTACATCGCTAGTAACTCTAATAGTACTGTGAATAAATGTCGACGTGAATTGTAAAAGAGGATGTTAACAACACAAAACATAAGTGCCTAACTCTAATTTGCCCAAATGTTTAGTTCGCTTATTTCAGCCCTGTTTTCAAAATCGGGGAATGGCACTATTTTATTATTACAGCAAATTTACTCCTCCCAGAGGAAATATCTTTTTCTCAGAATCTCTTTTCTTCTCAATTTTATATCATTGTGTTACCACCTATTTCTGAAATGTTTCTCCTAAAACCCCCTTAGGAGCAAGGATGTGATAACAGAGAGAATAAATTCTTGAGACTTTATGAGGTAAATGTGAAGATGCTAACATGTGACAAATATAATGGAAATAAAAAATAGAAATACACCAGTATGTAAAAACTGTGCATGTTTGAGAAGAACATCCAAATCGCAGGAGTCATTAAACATCATGAGTTTTCTTTGACATCTTCCTCTAATCTCATGGTCTCGTGCATGGAGACACATTCAGGAGAGTTAAATGAAATTAATTTAAGATCATTTGGAGGTCTCTTGTTTTGATCAGAGTGAGATCAACATGAACTTATATGTGGTTGTTTCTCTTGAGTTGAATTTGAGAAAGAGAAAATACTTTTACAATTTAACATCTTAGTGTTAAAAAGAGGTGTCTAGGTGAAATAAAAGCTATAAATATGAGATCTCTTCTTGGATTTTGCTTTCCTACAGGCTGACTTTTAAAACTTAAATCGGGCTGTGTGGTCTGTCCATACTGCAGAGTGTTATTCAGATGGCAGTGTTGAGTAGGCGTTAAGTAGCCTAATTACCAGTTTGTTTAGAGGAAGGGCACCCGAAGGGTTATTTGTCAAATTCAACGGCTGAGCCATAAATCTAGACACACAAAGCCAGGCAGAGTGTCAAGTTTTTTTTTTTCAGTTTGTCTGTTTTGCAAATGTGAACACACCTGCTTTGAACTGAATGCAGTTGACCACAATACAGTGAAACAACACTAGAAAATTGGTAACAATAACATCACAAGAAACTATCCTTGTCTTGAATTTGAAGGGAAGTCCAACAGACATATTCGCACATTATTGAAACACCAGTACTCCAATACAGTATTCGTTGTATTCCATATGTGTGTTTTCTTATCTTGCAGATGAAGCCATTGACAGTTGTTCTCTGGGGTCATGAGTCGTGTCTTCTCTTCACCTCTGTATAACTTGACCATCCAGACTTCAAACCCACCTCGCCCTCACCTGTGCCTGCAGGACCATGGGTAGTGTCAGCAGCCTCGTCAGCGGCAACAGCCTCAACAGCAAACACTGCAAGGCATCTGAGTATAAACTAAAAAAAGGAACAAACCACCACAGAAAGACAGGAGGTTGCAGCCTGGAAGGCTTACTGAAGTACGGCTTTATTCAGGGGTCCTCGTCCACCACTCAGCCCTCTAAAGGCCTCTCCCATTCCCAGTCGGGACGAAGCGAGGATTTCTTTTACATCAAGGTGAGCTCACGTGCTGAAAGATGATACGTCAAAGCTATTTTTTCCCTGTAATATTCTTCCTGTATATTTTGTATATCATACAGTAGAAATAAAAACATTAAAAATATCTAAAATTCCACTACATGTATGCATCTGTTCTCTACAAGGTGAGCCATAAACCCAAGGCGGTGTACCACAGAGGAGGACCAATGGAAGACCATGTTAGTGGAGGGAACAGAGATGGGGAATCAGATGGCCGACTGCAACCAAAACTGCTGCCCATGTTGGGGAAAAAGACTGACAGGGTGAGCAAACTGCCCACTACACTTTGTTTTGCCATGCTTTCACTCAAATATAACAAAATACATTGATTACCAAGGACTGACCAAAGACCAACTTCTTTATATTATATTTAATTTATATATTTATATTATATTTAGTTGACTTAATGCCTTTTTTAAATCATAGCTTCTTAAACTGGAGCTTTACTATTTGACTCTAATTGTTGCAGTAGGTATCCTGAACCCATGAACCGCATAACTGCATAACCAAAAGGGGCTTTGAAAATCTCACAGTCGAGGTAAAGATAAAAGAGGCACAGCAGGTAGTTTAATAGGTAGCAGCTCTTCCTCATAACCTGCGTTGAACCTCAAAGGTTATTAATCACCCCCTCTCAGATTAATGACCTAAGAATGCCTTGATCTTCTCTCAAATCATTTCAGTGCCAGTGATACGTATGCAAACACTGAGTCTCTTTCAATAGCCCTTAATTCCTCGGGGGGAAAGGAAAGGAATAGGAAGCAGGGCTAAGAAAGACACAGAGCAAGAGAGAGAGAGAGTATGTGAGAAAAAACAGGGAAAGGCATCCCACTTCCCAGTCATGAAGTCAGTGAGAAGGAATGCTGAGTTCACAAGCTTTACCTCTTACACTTCAGCAGTTGCTCATATTATTAATATCACAGAGAAGGGCTATTCATCTTCCCTCAGACAGCACATGGGAGGTGGGATGCAGTAGGGGAGGAGAGGAGGACAGAAAGGACGAGCGGCATGATATAGCTTGTGACATTTTTTGGGCAGCACAGATGGGACATTTGGAGTATAAGTTCATCTCTGAAATGAGTTTTCTCTTTTATGACAGTCTAGAGAATTTTACTTGCAACTGCTGCCGTGCGGCTTTTAATACCATCAGCTTGTAGTGAAGCAATTCTGCATGCTTCAGTGGTTTCATTTCTAATACTAAAAGACACTATTGGAAAATAATCTATCCTTTTCATTCATGTAGGCCTCCAGCACGTGACAATATTTATCTCTGTGAAAGCCAGTCATTATGATTTTCAAGTGTGACTCATCCTTGGCTCTTTGTGCTCTCCTGTACTCTCTTGTGGCGTGCAGGAGGACTGGCTTTATGCTGTGCTGCTATCAGCTAACAAGAAATCCTAAAAAATGTGAAAATAGGCAAATAAACTTCCACCTGTCTGTCATTTCACTCTTCTAGACCACTGCTGAGAAGTCACTGGTCCGTTCCACTGCCTTCAAGCCTGTGATTCCCAAGAGTACATCTTCCACAGACACAGGCCACAACAGCCTGGACCACTTCCTCAGCCCTCTGGAGAAAACAAGGAGCCCAGACACCAGACATAAGCAAGACACTTTCTCAGGTATCACAAATGACTGTTTATCTGCATCATATATTGATACCCTCCTACCTCATTATTAGTATTTGGGGTGAATGGCAAATTTCTGATTAATCTGACATTAAACTACAATGTCATCTCCTCTCATTTCAGGGACCCTCTCTGACTCAGGACGCAACTCCATGTCTAGTTTGCCCACCCACAGCATCAGTGGAAGCCTAAGTGCTTCTACAGGCCCTGTCACTCACAGTGTTGGCAGCTCAGCTCCAGCAAACAGCCTCACCCAGGGAATACAACCCAATTTCCCTCCATGGGTCAATGGGAACGGTGCTAAATCTGACTCTAGCTGCAGGGCTGGTTTAAACAATGGAGGGCTGGCATCTAAGACTAATGGGGATGCTGGCTCACTACTTTCTGCAGATGAGCCAAGCCCTCTCTCTGAAACAGGAGGTGGGATTCGATCCCCTATCACTACAGATGAGTCACTGATCGAGCGATTGGAACAGAGGCTGTTGGAGAGAGAGTCTGAACTACAGGATCTACAGGTACCAAAGTAGAAAACAGCATGCTCTCTTATTCATGTCAGAGCTCATCGGTAAACAGTAAATTGGCCAACAGATTTGTACTTTCTTCTCCACCTTTCAACAGGTGAGTTTTGAGGAGAAGGAGGCAGACACCTGCCAGCTGTTTGACGAGAGGCAGAGGTACTGTGTCGAGGAGATGGAAGGGCTGAAGCAGCGCTGCTCCACCAAGCTAAGACAAGTGTCCCAGAGGGCTGCAAGATCCCAGCAAGCACTCCAGCTGCAGGTCAACCAGCTTCAGGTCAGCACACCTCCTCTTTTCTTCCCCTCCTCTTTCCTCTGTCTTTCCCACTCCCCTCTATTTCTTCTTCGTCCTCATACCACAAAGCGCTCCCCTCTTCCTCTACAGTATAAGTATAGTAGTATATAGTATAAGACAACCATGTCAGGTTTTCATGACTATATTGTGTGTTGATGTTTTAGAAGTTTTGGACCTATAGAAATGAATCAGTGGATTATGATTCAGTATTTTCCCTTTTTCCATCTGAAACATTAAAAACATTAGCAAGTGCACAGATATGCCACCCTTCACATTCTTGTATGAATGAATAAAATGAAAAATGAACTGTACAGGCAGAGAAGGAGAG
This sequence comes from Monocentris japonica, assembly GCA_900323365.1. Lineage (NCBI taxonomy): Eukaryota > Metazoa > Chordata > Actinopteri > Trachichthyiformes > Monocentridae > Monocentris > Monocentris japonica. Next base: position 7,110 of record OOFE01047501.1, read on the forward strand.
GCTTCAGGAGGATGTCTCGAAGCTGACCCGGGAAAAGGATCTGGTCGAGGTCAGACTGAGGTCATATGAGACGGCGAGCACACAGCTGGCTCCGACGCTAGAGGAGACCCAATGGGAGGTGAGTCGTGAGTCGTGAGTCGTGAGTCGTGTGTGCGTGTGATTTCAGCTGGATTTGAAAGCTTTCCTGTACATCGCAATGCTGCACAACCTAGCAGGCTGCTGCAAAGGTGTGACCATACATTAATGAAAATTAAATTGCAAACTGAGGCCATATCATATACAAGCTCACACTGTTTCAAATTCATAATTGTCTCTGTCCAAATGAAGGTGTGCCAGAAGACAGGGGAGATCTCTTTGTTGAAGCAGCAGTTGAAAGACTGCCAGGCAGACGTCAGCCACAAGCTGAATGAGATTGTCAGCCTCAAGGCATCTCTGAAGGACGTCAAGGCAAAGATGGAGATGCTAGAGAGACAGAACAAAGACCATGAGGACAAGATCCACTCTCGCACAATAGAGGCTGAGGTTGGTCTGTTAACGATTTTGCAGACATTCAGTGCACAGCACAGCTCAAATCAGGACAGACAAACTAAAACACCCACACAGTGATTGTATGATGAAAGCATTAGTACTGTAGTTAGGAAAGGTACCTGCTTTTATGTGCTGCACTCCACTGTGGCCTTCAAACTGTTATGCAATATCTATCTTTTATCAGAGTTATATAATCACGCAGCACCTTAATAAATCAGTTTATTTGATCTGTCACATGCTTAGGCCTGCTCTATTGGTCAAAATAGTAGTCTCTCAAGTCCATTGCTGTCCATGGTCTGAATATTTCTCTATTTTCAGGTGTGCCAAAATGAACTCCAGCGCAAGAAGAATGAGGCCGGCTTACTGAGAGAGAAAGTGGGCAAACTGGAGATAGACATTCAGGGGATGAAACAGGATCTGGCCATGGCCAAAGAGCGGAGGAACCAAGAGAGTTTGAAGTTCGAGGCTCAGGCCCTTGCCTTGGAAAGACTAACAGCCTCTCCTACCAATGGCCAGGGGGAGGAGAACAGGGGACATACCTCCACAGATTCACTCCAGAGAGAGGTGGAGCAACTGAAGGGGCAGCTCAGGAAGGAGAAGGAGGCTCAAGAGAGGTTGGCCAGCAGCTTCGAGCAGGAAAGGCAGACATGGAACAAGGAGAAGGACAGAGTCATCAAGTACCAGAAGCAGCTCCAGATCAACTACCTGCAGATGCACAAGAAGAATCAGGACCTGGAGAGGATCCTAAAGGAACTGACCGCTGAACTGGAGAGCCGGACAGACCTAGACATGGAAGTCACCTACAGCTCAGGGTTACAGACATATGATGATGTTATTGCCACAGAGATTTGAGAGGGCAACTTACACACACTTACTCACTTACACACATTCAGTAAAAATGACTGCTGACAGACTGCTCTGTCACCACAGATGTTTGCACATCACAAGGATACACTTAAGAATCACTTAGTAATAACTGGAAGGCGTTTTCTCTGCTTATTGTAAGGGTAGAAAGGATATTCAATCTGAGAAGTCTGGTGTCTTTTTATATGACTAAATATCCAGGTCAGAAAAAATAATAAAATAAATGCCAGTTTGTGATAACACTGTTACTACGTGGGTTCAAAGTAAATACTAGGCTATTTAGTGATCATAAGAGAGTACTTTCCATTTAACTCACCATTAACTCTAACAGGGTCACTCATCGTTCAAATCATGTATCATTTTGTAATTACAGACACCCTTTATTAGTTGTTCATTGATACAGGCCAGACAATACATGATTTATCTATCCCATGATTAATGTCTGATGATGACACATGGTAAGCATGATAATCAAGTTGGTTCACACGTCCCCTACCAGCATGAGAAATGACAGTGATATATTGTCTAGTTTAAAGTGCCACACTTTATTTATTTGGCCATATGCAGTAGATTTTAGTTTTGTCAGTTTGTCAGTTCTTAGGGAGTTTGTACATGGAAAATTTAAAAATCTCATGACCCATGATAATGCAAAGTGCAAGTCTTGTGTTTATGTAAACATGTGTTATGCACACAATCATTACCAATGTAAACAAACATGTAAAAACCTCAAAACACATGTAAAACTCATGTTAATCTGCCCCATACTTTCAGACCCAAATTTAATCAATTCAAGTGTGAAAAAGGGCATCAAGTTGATAACTCAAAATGTAAACAGAGCCAGTGGTGCTTGCAACAGATTCCATTAAATCATTCAGTGTTTTTGTCATTCGCTGGACATTGTGAACTTGAAGCTCTCTGTTACCCAGAATGTTTTGATGATCAGTAACACCATCTCAGTTGTCAATGTAAGACACTGCCACTGCATGTGTCTGGTCAGGTGCTATGTAAAGTCTTAGCAATCACTCAAACAGTAAGCATCAGTCATCACTGACACTTTTTTTATGATACAAACTTCTGGAATGGGGTGATTGAGGGTCGGTTGGAATATGTGAATTGTGGTGAGATCAAACTGTCCAAATTGGGTTTTATGTGAAATTTCAATGGCAGGTCGGCAAAAGAAATGTGGGCAGGGATCATGAAAACATCGGTTTAGTGGAAGATATAAATGCATTCTCTGTGCATCTAGCCAGGAGTTTTTGTAAGCAAGACATGTCCGAACCATGCAGCGAATGTATGGAGTCATAAAAGTGCCATAAAAAAAATAAATCTGTAAAAGAATAAGAAAATAAATGTGGAAATATAAAGAGGAATAAATAAAAGAATAAATAAGTAAATAAAAATGTGGAAATATAAAGAGAAATAGCAAAATATAAAAGAATAATTATAAGTATTTTCATTTATTTTCACATTTATTTGTTCATTTATTTTTATTTATTTTTATCCCTTTATTTTTCCTTATTCTTTTCCCTATTGCTTTTGCTTTTCCCTATTGCTTTTGTTTTTCCCTATTGCTTTTTGCTTTTGCTTTTCCCTATTGCTTTTGCTTTTCCCTATTGCTTTTGTTTTTCCCTATTGCTTTTGCTTTTCCCTATTGCTTTTGCTTTTCCTTATTGCTTTTGTTTTTCCCTATTGCTTTTGCTTTTCCCTATTGCTTTTGCTATTCCTTGAAGGGCCAAGCTGTCAATCAACTGGCTTTGGGCGGGCTTTCCTGCCCAGGCTGAATAGTCAATTCCTGCACACATGAATCCTGCTTTGGCGGGAGCTTTTTAGCGCGGACAACAGCAAGTAGACGCGACGGGGATTTGCGCATGCGCAGTGTGAATGTGGTAGCAGTTTGAATCGGGGAAGCGGTTTGAATCACTACGGAAGGAAAGGATTTGCTTCCTATATATGTGCGCCGGTGCACACATATAGAGACGTGCATGTGTAACAGGGTTGTCATTAATAGATGAAGTTTGCCAAAATTCATTCTTACATCTATTCTTTATTCATGGTTTTGTTATTTATTTCCTTGGAGAATTGTTCTTAAATCCTATGTTTACCTAGCCAACAAACAACCAAATATACTTCTTACAAAATTAGAGTCTTAGAATAGAAATGCTCCAGAACTAAGGCTACAAAAGTAATAGAGTTA
>OOFE01047505.1:0-14271 GCA_900323365.1 Monocentris japonica
ATAAATTAGGCCATTAGACAGAATGAACATTTTGGGTCTGTTTCTTGTGAGTCAGCAGGTGGAGGCTGGTATCCCCTCACTAGCAGAGATCTGCATGATCACAGTCTCATGTCTTCATCATTGTTTTCAAAACGTCTGCTTCCTGGCTTTTTTAGAAGCAAAGTCATCGATGATGTCGTCGTATGATAGCTGCTTGCCAATCTTTTGATTGATGCTGATTATAGCAAGTCCACTGAGGCGATCCTGTCCCATGGATAACCTCAGGTCGGTCTTAATGAGCTTTAGCTTTGAAAAGCTCCTCTGCTGTGGCCACGGTCACAGGAAGAGTGCAGGCAATTCGCAGGGCAATCCACAGATTGGGGTACAGTTCCTGCAGCTGCTTTTTGTGGATGAAGGAGAGAAGCTCCAGTGCAGTCATGTCATCCGAAGGCAGGCTTGGCAAGTTGCTGATTTCAAGAGCCAGTTCCTTTCCAGCAATGTCATCTTCATCTCCAGTGCTTAATGTGCTGCAGAGCTTGTCGCACCATCCAATTTTTTGAAGTTAAGCAGCATTCCAAATCTGGCTCTCACTTCACCCAGTGTTTCAAACCTTTCCTTTAATGAGTCAATGTTGGTGTCCACAACCACATTAAAGAATGCAGTTTCTAGCCTCTTCATGGCATCTCCGATAGGCTCGTCTGGGGCTTCATAGGCAAAGTGTTTCCTTGTGCTTCTAAGCCTCTTCTCTTTAAGCGCAGCCTCCACATTCACCTCCACACATATGTCTTTAGCAGAGGCCTGAGCTGCAGCAAAGCCTGTGTCTCTATATCTTGTCAGTGAGGTTTTTGCCTTCATGAGGAGGTCAACTGCCACATCAAGCTGCATCGTGGCAGACTGCAGGAGCTTGCTCATGTGGTTTACTTGGTTGAGGATATCATACCATACCACTTTGCAAATGTGGAAGCGGTATGACCCAACCTCCTCTGCCAAAGCTTGTGCTTCAACCTTGATAAGGGCATCTGTGGCTTTGTCCCTGACCTCCAGCAGTGCCTCCCTTATGTTAGGGGCCTGGTACCGCACAGCCTCTATGCTGTTGACACAGCTCTCCCACTTCGTTTCACTCCAGGATTTCAGTGTCAGAGTCACATGGTCCTTCAAGATTGCCCATCTTTGTGGTGCTGCTGAGAACAGGTTGTACAGTTTCTGTACATTGCCAAAGTAGCTGATGGCATCTGAGGACCCTTTTGCTGCATCAGCCACCACCAAGTTCAATGTATGTGCCCCACATGGAACATAAAGTGTGTGAGGATTTTTCTCCAGCAGCCTTGAACACCTTTGTTCCTCCCCTTCATATTGGCCCCAGTGTTGTACGACTGTCCTCTGTAGTCGTCAAAAGGAATATTCAGCTCCTCAAGCCTGTTCAGAATCAAAGATGATTAACCTGTGATTAAGACCTGTTGTTTGGGAAGCCACAAGAAATCCTAGAGAGTGTTCCTTGATTTCCAGTGCTTCGTCCATTTTGACAGTCCTTATGACGACCGACATCTTCTCTTGATGGCTTAGGTCAGGAATACAATCCAAAATGACTGAATAATATTTGGACTGTTTAATCTCAGTCACCATTGTGCCCAACATTTTCCCACTGATTGAAGCAATCAGCTCATTTTGGATCACATTTCCAAGATAGCTGGAATGACTGAACTGCCCACTTTCCACATGATCAATGTGCTGCTTCATGACAGGATCAAATTTGGCAAGCAGCTCCACCTCTTTTGAGCAGTTTCCATTGTGTTACTGGTGTAATGTGTTTGCAGACCCCCTCAATGCAAGATTTCTCTCAGATTGTATGACAGAGATCAAACGGGTCAGGACATCTCTCCAGCACCTCTTCTCAGCCTCTAAAAGTGTCCTTTCGGCTTGGTCTATGGTCCTGCCTATTTGTAGATGCACTTCCAAATCCTTCCATGTTGCCATGTGGGTTGTGTGCTCTGGACTGCTTTCATCACTTTTCAGAAGTATGGCTATGTTTGTCCAGTTAGAAAGTCCCTCTGTCATTAATTTATAGTCCTTTCTTGAGAATAACTTGCAGCAAAAGCAGTAAAGTGCATTGTTTTTTCTCGAGTAGGTGAGCCAGGTTTGCTTTATCTTTTCCCCATTCACTTATGTCCTGTAGAGACAAAGGTGATGGAGGCTTCTACCATCTTCTCTTTTGGGAAATGTGAAATCTGGGCTAACCTGAAATGGTCCTCTACCTACTAGGTCTATCCTGATTGAATCTGACAGAGCTGAGGGCCAATCACCTGGATCAATTGGTTGACCAAAAGCAGGGCATGGTGCTCGTGAGTCCGCAGGTGGAGAAGATGGACCTGGTGCTTGTCGGTCAGTAGGTGGTGAAGATGGACCTGGTGCTTGTCGGTCAGTAGGTGGAGATGATGGCCCTGGTATCCCCTCACTAGCAGAGGCGTCTGGCTCTGCTTGGGCTGGCCCTCCAAAATATTTCAGAAGTGTCAATTCAAGTCAAGTTTATCTGTATAGCACCTTTCATACACGGAGGCAATTCAAAGTGCTTTACATGAGAGATTTAAAAAGAAGAATAAATAAAACAAAGACATTTAAAAGAAAAACATAATAAAATAAAATAAGATCACAGTGCACAGAATAAAATCACATTTGAACATACAACATGCAATTCTGTAAAATATACTCAAAACATGACAATTTATTCTGACTTTTACTGTTTGCATTGGGGGGTGTGGGCACGTGTGCCACTACACCGTAAATGGATAGATTACTCTGGTGGTATTACAGCCACATCGGGATGACCAAAGTCCCCTAAGGGCACTTACATTTGGCTTAATGCCCAGATCCTCTATTAAAATGTACCTCAGTGCACTATATTTTTATTTTATTTTAAGCCTATTTTTGGTCACCTCACTCACGCTTGCCGCAGTGAATGCTATGCAATTGAAATAGTTTCAATTCATATTTAATTCACTTCACTGGAGTGGTTTGAGCCGCTCCTTACCTGTCATCTTCAGGGAATATCTGGCCTCAGTCAATGCAACAGTCTCAGTCAGTTTTGGTTTGTATTCTTTTGGAATGCTTTTCGTGGTGATATCAGCCAGGTAGCATGAATGACACATACGTTCCGAGCCAAGTACCCTTAGAAGCAATTTGTATGGCACATATGTCCCGAGCAATGCCTCAGACACTGATTATCACTCAGAAATGCATCTTGATTTGGTTTCTGTTCAATTGTAAAACCTCTTTCAAATAAGTATAAAAGTAAAATCACAAGATAAAATCACAGAATAAAATCACATACAATTCTTCAAAATATATAAAAGTAGTGCACAGTATAGGTTTGTAGTTTAGCAGAATGCAGTGGTAAACAGAAATGTTTTTAATCTAGATTCAAAAGTAGTTTTTGTGGGAGCGAGTCTCAGTTCTTCTGGAAGTTTGTTCCAAGTATTTGTTGCATAGTAACTAAACGCTGCTTCACCCTGTTTGGTTTTAACTCTAGGAACAGTTAGTAGACCTGTCCCAGATGACCTAAGGAGTCTAGAGGGTTCATATTGAGAGAGCATGTCGGTGATGTATTTTGGCCATTTAGTGACTTGTAGACTAGTAACAATATTTTAAAGTCGATTCTCTGACACACTGGAAGCCAATGCAAGGACCTGAGAACTGGCATTATGTGGTCAAACTTTTTCCTCTTTGTTAGAAGTCTAGCAGTGGCATTTTGAATGAGCTGTAGCTGCCTAAGTGCCTTTTCAGGGAGACCTGAGAGAAGACCATTACAGTAGTCTAGCCTACTGGTAATAAAGGCGTGAATAAGTTTTTCTCCATCTTGTTGTTACATGAAACCTCTGAGTCTTGCTATGTTTTTAAGATGGTAGTAGGCTGATTTTGTTACTGACTTAATGTGGCTGTTGAAGTGGAGATCTGAATCCATAATAACAAGGTTTCTAACTTTGTCTTTAGTTTTCAGAGACAAGGTATGTACCAATTTTCTTTGGCACCAAAGACAATTATCTTGGTTTTGTCATTATTATAGTTGAAGGAAATTTTGGGCACATCCAGTCATTTACTTACTTAATGCACTGGCACGGCAGGTCTATAGGACGATAGTCATTTGGGGATAGAACTATATAGATTTGGGTGTCGTCTGCGCAACAATGGTAGGCAATATTGTTATCTCGCATAATTTGGCCTAACGGGAGCATGTAGAGGTTGAAAAGGCACGGTCCTAGAATTGAACCTTGGGGGACTCCACAGGTCACGTCAGTTAGCTCAGATACAAAGTTGCCAAGGGAAACAAAATAGTTCCTGTCTTGTAGATATAACTTGAACCAGTTTAGGACTGTGCTGGATAGTCCAACCCAGTTTTCCAATTTATCTAGCAGTATTGTATGGTCAACAGTATCGAATGCAGCACTGTGATGGAGATCCAACACTCCATCACTATCCATTCTCTGCAGGTTTGTTTTCCTACTTTGTCCTCCCACTATTATTTATCTCTCTCTCTCTCTCTCTCGCTCTCTCTTTCTCTCAAAACACAAAATTCATGAAGGCTTGAAGTAGAGGAAGCTTACATGTGCTCCTAAACACCCAGACACACACACACACAATTTATTTTTAATTTGTCTTTCTATCTCTCTCTCTCTTTCTCTCTCTTCCTGTCCCCACCTTTAAAATCTCTTCACATACAGGGACTGTTGAGTATGTTATTGGCATAGACAGTAGGAACCTGTACTGAACCTGTACTGATCTTAATCACAGAAAATGAGCTTTCTTGATAAACCTCTCTCTTTCTGCGTCTCTGTCTACCCATCTCTTTCCCTCTAACCCTCCATCCAGATAGCGTGTGTGTGAATATTGATGTTAATTACCACTCTCCTGAAAATAGCTGTTCAATCTGTGATTTCCCCAAGGATTTGGCTCATGGCGTGCACGCGCACACACACACACACACACACAGAAGTGCGCTCACACACAGGAGGGTATCATAGAGGTGAGTATTTGTTGTGCTCCACAATAGGAGCTTAAAACAGGGCACTATTCTCTATGGAATTGCCTATCTTTTTATCCCTGAAAACTCTGCCCCTAAATGCTGTTGTTGTGTATGGTGGATCATCCATGCTAAAATGGGGGGCATTGTGTGAAATACATTTCATTTACACGTTTGTGAAGTAGCTAGCCTGACTCACCGCTACTTGGCTTGATGCTGCTCAACTGTGGGAGGATGACTTGACACCTCATGGTTCTGTAGGACAAGGGCTGGTCCGAACTGTTTCGGCATTGTCAGCCGTCAACAGCATTAAAGCTGCACTGTGTAGTTTTAGAAACAAATGATACATCTTATTAACTTTTTATTACTAGTTGTCTTATGTTATGAGGTTTGATATCATGTCTAAGCATTTTGGAATTATTATGTTTTCCCAAAACCACTCAATGGTTTAACCACTTTAACCATGACAGAAATAATAATATCAACAGGGCAATCAGGATATACAGAGGACAGCATGCTACATAATTCAAAAGTTCTCACTTCAGTTGTTTTTTACTCTTTCAGGCCAAAGATCCCCAAATAAATAAACATTAGGCTTGGGACGTTCATCTGATAATATTTTACAAATTCAATGTCCAACAATTCCTTTTTCTGCAAGTAATATATAATAAATGGATTGTAATTGATGGATTAAAGCAAGTCTTAAGAACGACCTAGCTATAGGCTTCCTAATTTATTAATTCTGTTATACACTGATGATGATTCCTTTAAAATAATTGTGAAAACTCCCAACCCCCATCTTTCAGTAAATATGGTTATGATGCATTAATATGGTTAAAGCTTTGGGGTTTATAGATTTGCATGTCAGGGTGGTGTCTCAGATACGAGACTGAGATTACGATAACTGTGAGCTACTATGTTATTCTTTCTTGCTTGACTGAAAGGCAGGGGTATCTTAATTATGAAATGAATACCTGATAGTCAATCTTACCCAAGTAAAGAAGCAAAATTCACAAAGCAAAGTTCACTGGCACAAACTCGGGGGAATTGTATAACTCTACTGAGAGAGCAGTGGGGAGAGTTAAACTTGTGATAAAAATAGTTATTGTCATACATTTTGTCATTGTGGCTACCCATGTGTTTGGATAATAGTAAACTTAAACTATTCTTGATATTTTTTACAACTGCTGGCATAGCAAATATTCTTTGTCAGGAAGTTTGTATTGCTTATTGTTTATCCAAACTTTGGGAAACAGTCATAGGTGGCTAAATTGCCATCTCATTGTTGATTTGTAGTTCTCCTCTTAGCATCCTAAGTCTGTTTCCCAGCAGCCCCCTCTTCTGGCCAAGGCCGTGGTAGAGGTTTTGTGAAGAAGACACCCATGGTGGCTCCCAGCACTTCTCAAGCCTCAACAACAAAAGTGGTCCCTATTGCTTCCCTCAACCCCTACCAAACCAAGTGAGTTATGGTGTGTGTCTGTGACTATGTCTGTATGTGCATACATCCATACACATGTAGGCTACAGTATATGAATGAGAATGTGAACGTCACTTGAATTCTGCAATGGCAAATGATTAAAATTAATGTACAGGTAGAGAGTCATTCAGTCATATTTCCTACCTAAATCTCAAGGAAATGTTGTGTTTTATGTGCGTTTATGATTTAACCTAGATTTTTTTCTTGTGACTATAGTCCTATAATCCTGCTGTTCATTCATCAGCCAAACTATTTCCTTTTACACTGTGACTGTACTTCCCCCTTTGCTGCCAGTCCTGAGTAGCACTTTGGGGCATGTTTGGAGAGATCTATGTATCTGTGTTTGTGTGCGAGTGTGTGCTATTGCATGTGTGTGTGTGAGCGCTCATTCTATATCAATGCGTGAGTGTGTGGATTTTGCGTGTGCATGTTAGTCAGTCCATTTGCATGGAAATGAAATGAAATGTCTGCTCTCGCCTCAGAAACGGACGCTTTAACAGCAGGTACCGCTGGGTTTTTATGGTCTGCTGCTGAGGTTTTGATTCTGTTATTTGGCCCGGTGGGGATTTGGCCCAACACGTTCTTTCCTCCTTTCCTCTCACAATCTCTTTGCCTCCTCCAGGGTTACATTTTACTGTGTTTTTTTTTTCTCTTTACTTATCGTTTCATTAGGCTTAACTCTCTTTCTGTGACCTTAAACTTGGTCACAAAAGGAGAAGAGCACAGTATAGAAAGATGTAGTTGTTGTCCAGATTGGAGTAAAGGTATCTTGTCAACTCATGCTCCATGTTTGGGCTTCTGATAACGTAGCCAAGTTTGAAATTGCTAGCTGTAAAGATAACTGTGCCTCTAGGTGTTGTAATAAAATGATGACTGTTCTAACTTTGAAGTTAGGGAGTACCTACAGTAAGTAAAACTGATGACTTCAGCAGGGTTCTTCTACATATGTTTGCATGAAATCAAGAGTATGTGCGCGTGCATGTGTGACACAGAGGATTACATAAATTTCTATAGGGATATACTGCATGTGCACTTGTGCATATGTGCTCTTTTATGTGTGTTAGCATGGCCTTCTCATCCCATTCTGTTGGTGTTAAGTAATAGCATCTATAGCAGAATATAATTGGCTTTTAGCTGCCATAAACCTTGGTATAGCAGTCTTATCCATACTGAGCAGGGAATGGGGTTCACTCTGGGCCAGCAGCTGCTCTCATGATAGGGGATTTAATTGCTGGCAAAGTTATGGTATGAATATCCTCCACTGCACAATTATCAACGCAGTGAAAAAGCTCACTGCTGCATAAACTGTCGTGCTTGGCTGGCTGTTGTTAAAAACAGAACAAGGAGCAAATTTTAAATGCATCCAGGAGTTGGCAGTTGTACAACACCTAGCTCAGTCTTTGAAAAGAAAGTTGCCAGATTATTTTTTTCTCCCATGGAACTTTAAAAAGACTGAAAAGACACTCATTCAATTTCCTTGGGAATTGCTCTTTTGCATAGTTGTGTTGCACTTTTGCAAGTGATATGAGCTGAGTTGAGATGCTCATTAACAAAAAGGGAGCTTTTTAAAGTATGACTCTGCAGCATTCTTTACTGTTTTCTTGTGCTGACCTTTATACTGTAACCTCTTCAATTTAATTGCTCATAACTTCCTTGGTGGTCAAAGAAAACATTTTTTAAATAGAAAATGCAGATTAAGTGGTTCTGTGGACATTCACATGAAAGAAAGTTGGCGTTGGAAATAGAAAATGAAAACATGGGCAAAGGCACCAAGGCAACTCTTTCAAGTGGAAAAATTACAAAGCTTCGAATTGATAGTTCATATTGAAACGTTTAAAAACTCCAACATGTTAAGGCATATGCACTATTCCTAAACATGTTAAATGCCACAATATAACTTGAATGAAGGTGTCTCCATTTTCCTATTAGACATTTTGCTTTGGTGTTTTCTTCCTTTTTCTTCAAAGTTATTTTTGTTGACACATAGCTTCAAACAATGAATCATTATTACATAACGGTTAACGAAATGTTAGTTGAATCATAAACCACTAACCAAGGATGTCCTCGCATGAAGTGAATCAACCCACCCCTCTGTTTGTATCCCCAGGTGGACTATCAGAGCCCGTGTCACCAATAAGTCCAATATCCGCACCTGGAGTAACTCTAGAGGAGAGGGCAAGCTCTTCTCCTTTGAGATTGTGGATGAAAGTGTGAGTAGAGAACATCTCTTACATGCCCTGAATGGCTGGCAGTCATGTGCATACATATCAACATATGTCAAGCAGGGCTGTATTATCTTTTTCTGGGAGATGCAGTGTTGTTTAATGGAAATGTGCTGGTCGACAGGGGGAGATCAAGATCACAGCCTTCAATAAGGAGGTGGACAAGTTTTTCCCTCTAATAGAGCAAGGCAAGGTGAGTCGCTCCCAACCACCCACATCCATCCACACTTGAAGTGATATGATTAACACCCGCCAAGCACCAAATGCTGGTAAAAGTGTGTCTTTAGTGGATAAATCAATAAGGGTCACCAGCCACATTGGCCAGTAATTTTTGAAACGACAACATTTGAATGTCTTGGTTATGTACAGTCTTTGGTCTCTGCCTGTTCTCAAATTTTGGCCCCACTGGCCACCGTACACTGACTCTGACCAAGTGACAATCAAGCAAAAAGCGAACTAATGACTCCATCAAACAGGCTCCTGATTGGCTGCCTGTCTTGATGCTCTACATACAGCAGTAGCATCTAAACTTCTGTTTTTATGCTGTTTGGATGTTTAACTGGTCTAACGTTAGTAGAAAGTTAGCGTTCCCATTTGGCGACATATAGCAGGTGTGAGGCCACCGAAAAGAAAAAAGGAAGACTAAGACACCCATTGTGTAAGTGAGTGAGCAAGTTTTAAATTAAAACTATACTCACACAGTAGCTGATTCTGTACACCAAATAGCATTGAAAAGGTTGGGTGGCATATTTCTATGGAAAATGTCTGTTCATTTCTTCCGTAAAAATTACTCTTGGCAGGTACACTTTTTTAGTTTACCAGCCCTTGGCAGTTCAGCCAAAAGGTTAATTTCAGACACTGCTTGGAAACCTAAGATATTAAGACTCCTGCATTTTATTAAATAGAGTTGTAGTAGAATAATCGACACTTCAGCATTAATACATGTGGATCTTTTTACCAAACCAGTCAGCCTAGAGGGATGTTGGGGGCAGCTCCAGGACCAAAAAATCGAATTTGCTTACAATAAAGTATTACGTTATCATTAATAATATTATCATTATCATTAAGCAGAAGGATAGGTGAATGTCAATAAGTACTTTTAAACTAGGTCACTCAGTGAGTTGAAACTCCGCTATGGAGTGGCCTATCGACACGGGGTAAAGTCCCCTGATACGTGATGGTGGATAGGGTGCTAATTGGCACCTGGCATTGGTGGCAAAGTCTCAGGGACCAGCTGAATGAGGGATCCTTGCTATTGTTCATCTCAGTGTTAGGCAAGTTAGGCATCTTTGTGTCTACCCCTTGTGCTGAAATGGGCCGTACTCATGCTAAACACCCAGAACATGCCCTGTGCATGTTCCCATACCTATATAATTACAGGTAGAACACATGTTGTGATTCTCGCTCAGCTTAGTCTAGCCCACAGAGCCTAACAACTCAATTAACCCCGGGCATCACTTTGCTAGTCCCTCTGGCTCAGGTATCAGCCAATGGCAGTGACCCCCAGCGTAGCCCCAGATCCAATTTGTGCCCTCTGCCCTCCAAAGATAAATAAAGGAATGAATCCGTCTTCCCTTGTGGTCTGAGTATTGACAAAACAGTGAGTGGGTGTGACTGGCTCTAAGTGGCCAGAATGCTTATCACATTAGTTTCATGCCCTTGTCTCTGTGTGGGGTAAATCAGAGAGAGAGAGAGACAGAGAGAGAGAGAGAGAGAGAGAGCAAGAGAGACAGAGAGAGAGAGAAAGTGAGAGAGAGAGAGAGAGAGAGAGAGAGAGCAAGTGAGAGAGAGAGAGAGAGAGAGAGAGAATATTGAGAGAGCCACTGAAGAAGTGCGCCTTATAGATTGAGTTTAAATTGTGCTGTTTAGCAGACTCACTCTCAGCCGCCACTATTTTCTGGTGAATTAGAGAAGTGATGGTGCTGATATGACACCACATCTTAGTAGGACCTGAAGGTTTTTCCAGTCTTATTGTGTAGTTTGTGGGGAACAAAAGCTTGTATCGTAAAAATCATTTCTCTTACAGGATCAATAAAGTATTCGACTAAGGACACAATCCATTCAATCCAAGCTACTTCATATTCACAGTAACTGAACAGTTCGATTAGGCCGAGTTCACAACAATAACACACCGTGCTCCCACATTCTCTATAGGTGTACTACATCTCCAAGGCTTCGCTGAAGATAGCCAACAAACAGTACATGACACTGAAGAACGAGTATGAGATGAGCCTCCACGCCAATACATCCATTGTGCCATGTGGTGACAGCCAGGACGTCCCTACGATGCAGTGTGACTTTGTGCCCATCGCTGAGCTGGAGAACAGAGACAAGGATGCCATCATCGGTAAGGGAAGGAGGGTGCAGGAGACACAGTGGCAACAGGATTTGAAGAGCGGGTTTTCACCTTTACATTTTTGCCATTTAGTTGATGACTCCAGAGCAACTTACAGTGAATGAGCAAGTAGGGTTCAACGTCAAAGGACACTTGCTCAAGGACACGAGACATGGCAGTTGATGGACCAGTTAGCTGTTGCCGGGGTCTGAACCTATTGTCTTTCAGTTCTTGGTTGGTCTCTCTAACCACTCAGTCAACCCTTTCACCCCGGGCAATTCAAATAAATAATAATATAAATGATATAGTAAATAATTGAGGTATATAGATAGGCCTGTGCCAGTCTATAGTACAGCAGATGGCCTGGAATAATACATTATAACATGGTCAGAGGGGAGGTTAATTCTGGCATACAGTATAGAGATAAAAACAGAGGATAATACTCATTCCATTTTATGAAGGTTAGTTGCGGTGCCTGCCCTCTCTGCTTTGCTTCAATGTCTTATCTCTGACAGGTAAATTGGGATGGTCCTGGTATAGATTGGGGTTGAAATTGGCTATTTAGGTGTGTTGGCAGCAGAGTCTCTGCTCAATCTTATTAGGAGATAATGCACGTGGGTGACAGTGGTGGCCCGCTAATGTTTCTGAAGGTGGGGATGAGGTTGTAATTGTTGCTGTAATTGCACCCGGTGTGCACTGCGGCTGGCGGTAAATGTAGAATTAGAAAGACAAGCAGAGGTAATGACATCACATTTTACAGCATTTTGCCATTTGTAGGCGATTCTCATTTCTGCATGTGAAAACTCTGGGTTGTTTTGATGCAGTTTTGAAAGTCAACTTTTTTTTAGACCTGGAGGACCCATATAGGTTTGTATACCAAGTGAAAACATTGCACGATTACATTCGTACAACCTATGAGCAATGCGGGCCAGGACAGCAAAGCTATAACCTGTGTCCAGAGCAGTGCAGCCAGATCAGAGAACCACTGAGTCACTGATTTACTGGGGTGAGTGTGTTTGCAGCATGAGGAGCAGCATTATGCCATGTATGGTGTCTGTTTTCTCACTCCATTCCCTCGCTGTCCGTCCCTCCGTCCCTCTCTCCCCTCTCCTTTGTTAAACAGGCGATTATAACATGGTAATGAGAACTGTCAGCCTGTTCCTGTGGCGATAATAGAGTTCACAGGTGGATGACATCGTCTCAATCATAATGGAATTAAGGAGGGCTGAGAGCACAGACAGAGAGCGAGGAAGGGATAGAGGAGGGGGGAGTGAGAGGGAGAGTTTAGAAAAAGGTTAGAAGAGGTAGGAGACAGGGAGATGAAGTGTAGAGAACAGACTGCTTTGCATTTTCCTTCCCCACACACACAAAGCGCTCCATGTCTTGGGTGTGTGATGTGTTTGTCCTATCACTTGTTTTCATTATCCTTTATTTTATTACCTCTTTTAGCTGTATTTGTGTCCTTTGTTTTCTGTTAAACACTCGGGGATGAACCTTGTTTGTTGAGCTACATTATAAATGAATTTGACTTGAATTGTTGTGATATAGGTTTTAATGTTTGTCATGGTAGACCAGGTTCCTTACCTTCTCAGAGCTCCGCTTGAAGTGTTTAGGCCTTAAGCAATAAGTGTGTTTGTTGTGATTTGTTTGGGGTGTTAGCCAGGCTGTTGTGGCATTTATGGCTCTAAAGACTTGCCAGTCAGTATCCAAGGGGTGTCAACCCTCTGCCATGTTGGATTTTTACTGCTTATGTTCTGATACCAATTCACATCATATAAAGTTTTTTCACAGTTTATAAAGTACTTTCACAATTTATACCATGAAGACACAATTCAAAAGACGTTGTAAAAATGTTGTTTTGTTAAAGACTCTTCTCCTCTTCCCTCCCCTGCACTTGAAGAGCACTATTTTTTCCCTTTTCTTACCTCATGTGAATATGTTTGTCTACCTCTTTCTAAGAGCTATCCATAGATGGAGACGTAAGACGTATCTCTCTGTTTGTAGATGTGATTGGAGTGTGTAAAAGTGCAGAGGAGGTATCTCGTATCACCACCAAGACCAGCAGAGAAGTCTCCAAGAGAGCCCTCAACTTAATTGACACCACTGGCAAAGTAGTGGCAGTCACACTGTGGGGAGAGGAGGTAATAACTACAATATGGCCCAGTTCACACCTGGCATTGACATGCGTCTTGGATGATCCGATCACAAGTGGACAACTCTGGTGTGAATGCAGCTCTGGTGTGAAGACTCATTGAGGACGCATTGAGATCCGATCACTCAGACCACATTCGGAGGTGGTCTGGGCTGCATATGGCCACATTCTTTTAGCAGTGTGTACGCGAATGTGTCCTGGACCACATTGAAGCACCGCCTACTCAACTGACGTCCTCTGCGTAAGCGGAAGTACGTACGTATGTACGTACAAAAGGAGCAAAAGGAACAAAAGGAGTGCCGCGGCACCTTTTTGTTCCTCCTTTTTCTCATCTCCAGTTGGTTCTCAAATCGCATAAGCTGGCTTTGTCCACAACGCCTGAAGATTTCGACAAGCCCATAGATATATTACGAGTGTGTCAGACATCTTGGGCGAGTTGGTTTGCCTGGAACACGCCAAGGAATAGACCCAGTCTGTATTGTTTTGATTTCTTCTTCTTCTACAACAACGCATTTGGTCTTTGCAAACGGAAATGATGTCCGTGTTTATCTGCATATAGAGCGGGGAAGTGAGATCCGATCCCAAGTGGTCACTGGAGACGCATGTGCAGATGCACCCTAATGCCAGGCGTGAACTGATGTACTTAGAGCTGTCCACTTGTGATCGGATCAACCAAGCATGTTAATGCCAGGTGTGAACAGGGCCTATTTCTCTCTTCTCTCTCTCTTTCTCTCTCACACTCACTCACTGATTCACACACACACACACACACACACACGACTCATACTCACATACAGAGCTGCTTGCCCTGCTCTCTCTGTCTCCAGGGATGGATTTGCAGTTAAATCTAAAGATATGTTGAGCATGGTGTTATTAATGTTTTGTGTGGTTGCCTGTATGTGTATGCGCACGGTGTGCATTTGCATCATACCGCGCCAGTGTGTGTGTGTGCGTGTGCACATATCCCTGTGTGTGTTCTTGTGTAATGGGCTGTTTGAATGGGTTTTCTCGGCTGTAAAATTTCAGTCAACTCAACCTTGTGACCTTCAGGAGTGTTTTGAACCAAAGTCCCAGTTTTCAGAGAGAGGGCTAAAT
>OOFE01047505.1:22699-30199 GCA_900323365.1 Monocentris japonica
CTGTAAACCGCTGTGGTGTCCTGATGCATGATGGCCTTTCTGTGTGTGTGTGTGTGTGTGTGTGTGTGTGTGTGTGTGTGTGTGTGTGTGTGTTTATTTGTTTGTTCCTGAGGACGAGGCTGCATTTGATGAAATCTTCCAGAAAGCCAACTTCACGACTCACGTCTTTAAAAACAGAATCAAACTGGAGACATACAACGTAAGTAGCTACAAACTGGATAACAGAATTCAATGCAATGCACTTTACTTTCCTTGGAACAAAAGAGGATAATTGAATGACATACAGCGGAGCTCATCATTGTCCTCCAAGCAATGAGAGATCTTTCAGTGATTTCTGCCTTATAGGAATACTCAACTCTGATTGGCTGGTGGATCTTATCGCTGTTCCAAATGAATGCACTAGCAGGCATTCCACTTCAGCCATACACTAACATTATGGTTTGAATAAGCGGGCCTTCAAAATGCCCAAGATAGCAATAATATGTTGTCATGAAAGCAATAAATGGTCTTCTTCAGTCTTGATTTCACAATATAACTAACCAACAAGTATAGATGCTGTACAGCCCACAGCGCCTAGCTAGGTGTGCAGCATCAACTGTTGCTGTAGTTACTACAGTCCTGGAATAATCAGGATAACCACATGATTCACCCAGTGTCTAGTCAAGAAGAATAGATCCAAGAGAGCAATAGACCTAAACTTATATAATAATAAAAAACTGTTACTCAAAACTGCTTTTCTAGCTCAATGTAGTTGTAACTAAAACATTTGCTGGATTATTTTTTTTTCTTTTCGTCACGCATAGATTAGCCACTGCAGTGGCAAAGCTTACACACTTTAGTGAGACTGTAACACCAGGCAAGCAAGCATCACTCAATATGAGGTGAGAGCAGAGTTTGGTGTTACTTCAGAACAAACTATAGAGGGAAAACTCAGTCACTGACTAGCAGTGAGGAGCTACTGCAACCCATAAAATACATCAGTTCATTGGATCGGTGATCAGCCAATCACACTGTTCACCTAGTTGAGATAGATTAACTAGTCTCACCATCATTGGCACTGCTAACTGAAATCTAGGAGAAGGCAAGGCATGCACATTAATTGCAAATGGTAGACGAACAGTGAATAAATGAATTTGCTCAGAACAAATCTTTAACCCTAACCCTATTTTATAACCTATGGCAAATGCCCCTGCTATAAAACAGAGAATACATTGCATTGTGTTGTTTTAATTAATGGACTTCATGTCGTCACTTATTATCTCTTACAGAATTGCAGTTCCAAGCAAGTACAGCTACAAAACAAGATGTGCACGATGTAATCACAATACAATGTAAACCAGACAACATGAATCTGAAAACGTTTCAATCAGTATCACAGGGACGACGGACTTGTTATGTGGTCAGTGCACTTGGGATGATACAAAACAAATACGGTCGTGGATTCATTTCTCTTGATTAGGCACTAATTAGCATTTAGCTATTGTCTGTTTAAGCCTAATTAGCTCAATTATTGAAAGGCTTATTTGCTACTGGGGCACATACTGAGAGTGTGAGTGGAATGATTGAGATGCAGCATGGGCTTTGAGCTGTCCTGTGGATGACCTCAACAAAACCTTCTCTGGAATGGACTGTAGAGTTCATACGCAGGTCTGCACAGTCTGAAAAAGGATGTAAAATTGATTTGATGATGTCCAGGTCTGAAAAATGTGGGAATTGCACAAGAAGTCTGGAAAAATATTATTATACACATGAATATACATTTTATGTAGCTGTAGACTCATTTGACATATGGCGATTTGTTGTGGCGTAAAGTAATCTTCAGCTATAGTGAGCGATATTGGCTAGTTGACAGTCATATTACCCAGCCACTGTTAGCATGCTCTGCTAGCATTACTCACCAACTAAAACTGGAAACTAGGTCTGGAAAAAAAATAGAATTTTACAATGGAAAATGTATGGAAACAGTGGTATAATTGCAGTTTCAAGCTGGGCTTTCGTTCTAAATGTGATGTTTAGATATTATTACTTATTTAGCGAAAAAATAGGTGTAAAGTATTGGTAGCAAGAATTGATCAAGAGGGACCTGAGGGGAATACACCTCCCCTAATTGAGCTTTGCCAGGTTAATCTAATGTTGTAATGGATGCTTACACTTAGTTTGTCCAGAATAGGCCATTATGTTTAAGTTGTGTAGGGTCACAGGGTCTGCAGAGCCCCTGCTACACTGTAAGCGGAGACCATGTTTGGGGTTTTAAGAAGTGTTGTTGCTAAATCCCAATATTCAACAATGAACTGATAATGAGTTCTGAACAGAAATGTATTCAGGTCTTCAGATTTTATTTTATATGGTTTAGTCGTAGTTTAGGGTTGTTTTTGTTTTAAAGAATGGAGAAATATTCATATTCATTCACCTTTCCCGCCCTCGATTTTCTCCTCCAGACTTGGAAGATTGGTTAACAAGAGACAGTTCAGACTTTTATCACCCTGTCATCATAAAAGTAGAGTAGCACAAATTTGAAGAGTACCACTTAAAAGAATTGTTTTGTGATGTTAAGGAGCATTAATTTATATATCACATCATCATAGGTGACAGGTACAAAAGTAACTTTCTCATGTATTGTGGCAGCATCTGGTTCATATCTAAATTGAGATGCACAAATCACTTTTGAAGGAGGCAGAAAAAAGTATAAACTGACAGCCAAAACAGAGCGCCTAGCTAGAATTTCTTTCAAATGAATTCTGTCTTAGTTATCTGTCATGTCTGATTAAGGCAGTGCCCCTGGGATGGGAATGAGTGGGTTGTGAATCTGACAATGATGCTACTTCAGTTGGTTACAGAGTTCAATATGGTAGATGCACTCTTCCACAGGAATTAACAGAAGTCAGACCATAGTGAATTCTAAGACCAGATTTACTCTCTGCAGGTTTGAGAGTATACTAGCATAGAGTACATTATCTGCATTAACAAACGTCTTTGTATTTGTTAAGAGACAAGCCGATATTATTTACACAGTTGGACTTTGGGAGTAGGCTGAAGTGTGTTTTTTGTAATTTTGGTGCCATCTTTTTGAGTACACACTTTGTGATAGCAAACGTCTCAATTGAATTCCATCCACGAAGATATATTTAGTCCTGTCATGCATATATATGTATATAAATACATACATACAGATATACTGGAGTTGGAGTTGATACTATATGATATATGATGCCCTGCTGTATTATTAAAAGATAGAAGATGTGTTTGTGGAGCTGATTTTGTCTGGATGAGTGCCTTTAACGTTTGTGTGTGTGTGTGTGTATGGATGCAAGTGTGTGTGCATGTGCATCTATCTGTCTGAAGGGATTGAATTGATTTTGTCTCAGTGAATACATTAGTGTCAGAGAGGACCTCTTTTATCCTTCTCTGTGTTAACAGACAGGCCATTGAGAGCCACACACATACCCTGAACGTTCACTGCATTATGACCAATCCACACTTAGGAGGCCTTGTCAACATCATCCGGGAGACCTTCGCTGTCCCTACTCATGTAAAAAAGGGTTGACAAAATTCTTATGTGGCTGAAGGTGAACACTTCTGTGTGGGTGCTACACATGGAAACAGTCCATTAGCTTTCCATTCAAAACCAAAGGAATGTCATATTTTACACAAATTTATCATTCAAAACAAATTTTTTTGTATTCTATTTCCACTAGTAGGATCTGATATGAGAACAGCTAACAACGCACATGCACATTTGCACTTTTGTTACATTTTCATACATATGGTACGTCCACCCGGAAATGAGATGATGAACCAATAACACACGCATGCACTTCTGCACATTCTGCACATCTGTACATATTATACTTACATCAGTAAATTTGATATAGTTTATTATGTGAACAGTTTTTGACAAAGCACATCTAGACACATTTCTCTACATGTGTCCAGCTTTCTGTACATGTGCTGTTAATAAATTGATATGCACACTTGCACATCCACTTTCAAATTCATATTTGTATTTACAGTCATTTATGAACAACATGTTCTATTTGTTGAAATTATTGGTTGCATTTAATGACTTTGATTGGCTGTATTCTCATTCATATCTTAGCCATTGCTATGTAGTATTCTTTACAGCTTCAACAACCCAATTTCTCCATAGGGGTCATTCAAGTTTCATATCATCTAATCTTGTTAGATCATAATCGTAACAAATTAGAGAGTTTTTGTTTGTTTGTATCTGTAAGGTGTCGTGTTTGGCTGTTGCATGTGTGTGAGTGTGTCTGCCTACATGTTTGTCTATCTGCAGGTGTCGAGAAGTTGTGCAGTGTCTCGCCATCTGTAATTGAATTGCAGAATAGGGGTGAATGTTAGGCCACTGAGAAATTGTTTTTTCCAGATGTGATTTCTGCATGCATGCATCAAATTAAAAAGCTTTCTCTCCCCCAGTGTGCTGTCCTTTGGAAGACCATTGTTTTTAAATAAGTTATCACCTTCTGTCAAGTGGGACCTTTGTCTTGACGACCCCCCATATAGTTTAATTTGCCTGCCACCCTGAGGTAGATTCAAATTGAAAATATTAATAGAGGTATTGAAACATGTATGAGGTAATGGGCAAATATGAAACCATTGTTACTGGTTGTTTAAGAGTTAGCAGAATTGTTAATTGTGTTATCAGTCGGTCTGCTAAAAGAAATGTTTAATCTGAATGACACTGAATTGCATGGCAAAAGCAAAAATAAGAAAATTGCATGCACACATTTAAAAAAATATCTCGTGTCATTTTATTTTCACTTAACATTGAAATTCCAAAAAATTACGTTGGAATGAATTAAAGGAGAATTAGAACTTTTTGTCTGTCTGAGGTTTGGCTAAAAAAAGTTCTACCTTAACAGTTGTAGGAGTCTATCATGTAGGAGTTAATAATGTCAGTTTCTCCACAATGCAGTGCTATAATTATGTCAAAACTGTTTTTTTTCCTCTTCAGGATGAGAGTCGTGTGAAGGCAACAGTAATCGAAATCCAGCCAGTAGACCACAGGGAATACAGCAGGAGACTCATCCAGAACATCCGCAAAATGGCCGGTTGAACTCGACCCTAGTCATGAAAATGGCTGCCTGGTGATAAAACGTGTTCCTTAACAACAGATTTTCAACTGGTCTCTGACTTTTCCCACCAGTGAGATAACAGCATATCTGACTGGAGCAGTAGAGTGGGAACCAAAGATTCATCTGACAGCCAAACAAAAGACTAATATTTAGCTACCCTCTTCTTCCAACAAGTGCACAATGTCTGGCCAGTTGTGACACATTGGCAATTTCATGGAAATTACTTTTACCTTTGATTTAATGGCATTTTTAACAAAGAAGTTGGACTTGCTTTAGTTAAAAAGAACTTTGGTTTAGACATACTGTTTTTTTTCTTATGAGAATTTTTTCATGTTTCACATTTGCTTTTATTTTGTTATTGGCCCAGACAGCTCAGTTGGTAGAGCATGAGACTCTCAGTCTCAGGGTTGTGGGTTCAATCCCCATGTAGTGTCAACTGTAACTTATAAGTTGCTTTGGATAAAAGCATCTGCTAAATGATTGTAATGTATTTTATGTGAGTCAATGTAGCTCACCTCTTTGGACGTCCCTCAGGTAGGTCAACCTTTCTCAGAGCTGAATAAGATTTAGAAAGTTTCATTTTAAAATTCTAGCTGATGGCAAATGTGTGTGAGATGCACTGTGTATTTATAGTGTTGAATGCTTGTTACAATAATTCATTGCTTGATGTGTGTTTAAAAATGTGTGACACCCTCTCTGTGTCATTGGTATGTTTCATACATATATATCTGAGTGGGTGTTTTCCTACTGGGGTTCCAACAATGTCAAGAGAGTGATTAAAAAGATGTTACATTCAAAACAGTGTTTTCCTTTATCAGCCATCCTACTTGCTTCTTGCATTAGTGTGTGTGTGTGCGTGTGCGTGTGCATGTGCAGAGGACACTCTACCTTGCAGTTGCGCTCTAAAATGGAAAGGTATTTAACAGTACCAAGTAGTGGTTATTTGACACAGAGGGGAAACATTATTGCTGATGCCAAATACACACTCTTTAAGGAAGACATGCTACTATATACAGTGGGAACTGTTTCATCATTTATCAAAAACTAATATCAGTTGATACCTTCAAGAATACATTATTTACAACTGATGCAAATCAAAACTTTTAGATCTTTGACCAATGCTTGTTTGAAATTGAAATATATCTCAATAACTTGTTCGCACACCATTTGGTAATGTTTTCTCAAATTCCTGTCACACCATATATTTCATTCAAATATTAACACATGTATGCTCCTAATACACAGTGTGAATTGTTTTGGTCTTTTAACAATTAATACCAGATATTGACTAAAGTAATATGGTCCTCTATGCGGTATTTTCGCTACTGCTAGTGCTTTGAAGGACTTCTGTTTAAATATTTTTTTAAAAAAAATATTTTTGAAAATTATATAATCTTGTTTGAGGAATATCATTTGACTAAAAATGTGTATTAGTTGTTGATAAATACTGAAACAGTGGTGGTAGCGGGCTCAGACTACATTTTGTATCACTGATCAAAAGGCACTTTTTTGATTAAATAATTAATGATTAAATAATTTATTGATCCTTATAATGTAATATACCATTTTAAAGTTCTAAATGCAAAGTTCAATAATCTTCAATAATTCAAAAAAACAAACAAGAAGCCCATCACCCACAATGTACTTGTTTTGTCCATGCTTGGTCACATAGCACCTAATTGTTCTCTTTTTCAATATTGAAAGAAATTTAAAAACTGTGGAAGCTTATAAGCATCAGTTCAAGCAGGGTTCAATTTTGTCTAAAAGGCATGTGGTTAGATGTCCTCACCACCATACTGAGGCTTGGTTTCTCTTGGTTTGTAGGAACCACGGTAGGCATGTTGGATCTGTATGAAGAACTATGTTTGCCCCAGAGGCCCTGTAGACATTTTAGGTGCTATATGGATCCACAAATTGTTCTTAAAACAGTAAAGAAGAACCATTTTGAGATGTAAGTAGTTGTTAAATTGCAAAAAAAATAAAAATTAAATTAAGCAGGTGCTGATGCTTTAACAATCACTGGCATATGATGAGACATTTTGTATACTGTTTTCAGATGCCATGCACAGCAGTTTTACTATTGTTCATTTGAATGTCTGTAGCTGACAAACTACTTTGTCTGTGTTTAGTGTGGGTATACATTGAGACACTGGAAAGCAAGGACAGTGCTTAAGTGATGTGCTTCTCTAGTAAGGTGTGGCTCAAGGGCATGACACTGATTCATGTTGTCACTAAGCTGCCTGCTCCCCTCACTCCTAGTACCATCGGTACCATCTCCTGCCTGCTGCCTGTGTGTGGAGGTTTGGGAGATTAAACACACACACTGATCTTTTCATCCCAGTGTCATCTTTCCCTCAACTCTTTCCATTATCCTGCTTTCTTTGTAGAGAATGTTCCATTTTTTGTG
>OOFE01047506.1:0-12352 GCA_900323365.1 Monocentris japonica
AACTGCCTCTAAGGGCACGCAGAACGTATGTGTCATACACGCTAGCTGGCTGATATCACCACGAAAGGCATTTCCAAAAGAATACAAACCAAAACTGACTGAGACTGTTACATTGGCTGAGGCTGGATATTACCTGAAGTTGACAGGTAAGAAGCGGCTCCCTGTTAGCAAGCCACTCCAGTGAAGTGAATTGAAACTAAAATCTCTCATGTAAAGCACTTTGAATTGCCTCCTTGTATGAAAGGTGCTATACAAATAAACTTGACTTGACTTTCTCAAGCTTTTCAAGAACCAATATTGGGCGAACTGATGTGAAACACTAAAATGATACCACCATGGGTACGGTCACTGCCTGCAAAATCCCTCTCACGTCTCCAGGATTTCTCTTTGTGATACATAAAAAAATAGTCTTGGTTTTCTGGGTTTCTTGCTTTGGGAGAGAGTTGTTCCTTTTCCACACATTTCGAGCTAAGCATTCTCACTTAAAGAGGAAATCAACTCACTGGTGTCTGTGATGCTGATGGCTTTAGACTCCAGCTGCTCCCCAGCTTTCCAAAGTGTTGCTGTGTGAGTCTCTGCTAAAATAAGGTCCATCCGCATAGAGCAACTGCACTCTCCCTCCTTGCGCACAAAAATGCAATGTTCCGTGCTGAGAATCGCAAATTAAGAGTGATCAGTAATGTGGTTTTAAAAATAATGTCTCTTTCTGTGCGTAGTAACAAATAAAATAACAAGTTCAGGACTCACATAGCGTGCTCTTGTGGTGGATCACTCAGCGTGAGATTCAAACTGTACTCAGTACAGTCTTGCTGGTCAGATCTTGGTCTCAGCTGGCAGAACATCAGATGTTTGTAGTCGTTGCTACACTCAAAGTCGATCCCTGCTTTATTTTCAGATCCTGCACGAAACAAACACGAATGCAAAAGGTAATAGATGATTACGCATTTTTCCTAGTGAGGCTGTTTTGCAAGCTGTTCCACTCGGTCGTTACTTACCAGGGAAAGGTGTCACAGACGAAACGTTTCCTAAAATAAAAAGCAGGACAAAGGACATTCCTTCACGAAGAAACCTGTAACCAAACGAATTTGCAGATATTATTATTGCTACGGAGCTTTCATCTTCCTGTTATCGAGCCGAGTCGACGACATGAGGAAAAAGAGCAATCTTTTAGTCTTACTTTCTCAACTCCATGGTCATCTATAAAGTATTTTATCCGCTACTTTTTTCAGGAACAACAAGCCAAGCCGCGACGTTTATTATACAGAAACATGTATGTAATGTGTTGCGGGTATAAGTTATAAGCGCACCGTCCCGTCTGTCTCTCTGGTTGGGAAAGCTGATTACTGGAAATGTAGAGCCTCGCCTTGTTTAACTGGAAGTGCGTCCTATTTCCTCATTGAACTGCGGCCAGCTGATCCTTCAACCGCCGCTCGCGCTTCTAGGGCATGACGATCTAACAGTGTCAAAATTGTGTTTTGACACAAACGTCACACAACTGTGCAAAAAACACAATGTGCAAATATAGTGATTTGTATCTGTAACCCATCATTTGTAACTATGCAGCAACATTTAGTTTGCACGCTAAACGAGCATGGCGAAACGTTTTAGGCAACTGAACCAAACATGGTGCCAAAC
Organism: Monocentris japonica; assembly: GCA_900323365.1. Taxonomy (NCBI): domain Eukaryota; kingdom Metazoa; phylum Chordata; class Actinopteri; order Trachichthyiformes; family Monocentridae; genus Monocentris; species Monocentris japonica. Next base: position 1,636 of record OOFE01047506.1, read on the forward strand.
ATGGAAGACGCCTACTGCTTCAGCCAGAAACAGATGGGTTACGCTGGACGGGATAATAAATGTGAAAACACCAAGAAGAGGGTTGATGAGAATATAAAACTCAAAATGTGCGGAGAAGATCTAAAGATAGTTGATAATTTTAGACTTCTGGGGGTGCACTTTGACTCGATTAACATGGTCAGGACAGTAAAATAGTGGTAAAATGTAAGAAAGTGCTAAATGTGATGAAGATGAGCTGGGGAGCTAGTGGTTCCTCTTTGAAGACAATGTACACACTAATTAATACGATCGGTGTTTCGTTATGGGTGTGTGGAATATGGATCAGCAGCAAAGACTCTCCTTGGGAAGTTGGACACAGTTCAAGCACAAGCAAAAATATGTAGTGGGGCTTTTAAAACTGCTCCAGTATCAGCTTTGCAGGTGGAATTGGGGCAAGTGCCTTTGCAGGTAAGAAGGGTAAATTACTGCTTGAATCTACAAGGGCATTTGGACTTATCCTACTAAGGGGGTACTACAGGCTTGCTGGGAGCATGACAAAAGGCAGAATTTGAGCTTTGGATGGGTGAGTAATGCCCTTGCAGGGGAAATGGGGGTACATGGTATGTAGTAGTAGATTTGTGTTTGCTTGAACTAAAAAAAAAGAGAACAGGAGAAAGTTGACATGGTGCAGGCCTTCAGTAATCAAGTGGAAGCAGAATACCAAGGATTTTTACAAATTTATACTGATGGATCAAAGTACCAAGAGACAGGATGCACAGGAGCTGTTTTGTAGTTGTAGTGCACATGAGATGTTTTGTAGTAGGAGATACAGGCTATTCTGATGGCTTCACAGTGGGAGGAGGAGGTTAAACCTGGCAAAGTCCTTGTGTGTTCAGAATCATACTTGATACTTGGAAGTTTATGATCAATTAACTCTTAACAGTCGCCAAGATATCCCATTTGAATTACTACATTTATATACCAGGGAGGTCCAGATAGGTATTGGTGTTAAGTTGATGTGGGTGCTGATGTTGGGCTGAGAGGGAATGAGGCGATGGACACCATGGCAAAACAAGCTCTGCTAAAAGGAAGTATAGACATAGGAATTCTATTAAGTAAATCGAAAGCCAAAGAAATAATATGGAGGAAAATAAAACTACAGTGGCAGGACTATTGGGACGGAGAGGTGAAGGGGAAGCATCCATACCAAATATAGAAGTGGCAAGAGGAAGGAAGAAGTTATAACGACAAGGCTAAGGTTGGGGCATGGTGGACTGAACAAGACACTAAAGCTAATAGAAAACATCACACAGGACTTATTATTAGACAGAGGGAGGTTATGAAAGCGGTGTACGAGAGTTGACACTAAAGGTAGTTTTGAGTGTGAATAATGGGGCTCAGACTAGGATTTTGTGGAGGTTTTAGGAGATGCAGGGTTAATCAAAGAATAGGCTGATCCACACTCCGGAGCAGTAGGGGGCGGTACAGTCACCAAAGAAGAAGAACTCAGCAGTCGACGGTAACACAACATTTCTGAGAGCCAACCGCAGTAAATAGAAAAGGAAGAAGAAGGAGACAGGTTCATATAAATAAGACAGAATCAACTGGACTCCGATACTCTTTGACTGAAGACGGTTTCTACGAGGTTTTCGACTGGGACATCACCGAGGTCAGCCGGTTAACTGACGATATCTCAAAGCTAGCTAGCGTTTGCTAAAACTAGCCATTTCGTTGAGCTCTGTGGTTAGAGTCATAGAAGAATACCAGCTATCTGTATTTTACAATAACGACTATTAACGGCTAAAGTTGACGCTAGAGAGAGAGAGGATTAATGAGTGTTACTACCACCGTTAACGTTAGCTGTAAATCCGATTTATAGGTGTATAAAGCTAACTTGATGTTAAGAGAGCTTGCTGACAACATGACAGTTGACCCAAACAAACCACCAAGGTCCTACACGATGGATGCAATGGCTAACTATTAGCATTGAGATTATTGGGTTGAGAGGGCGGCACGGTTGCTAGTAGACTAGAATAATAGGATGGCATGAGGTTGTAGCATACGATGGATGCTTAAACATGGCGGCCTGCTGTTTTGACATGATTACCTGTACCAATGCAAAGCCTACATATGTCGAACTTCACTTCATTTTGCAAACGCCGGGTACCTGAGTATGCACAAACCATCCGAGGATGACAGGACTGGTGTGGCATCACTAGTCCGGCAGTAAAACCATACCAGCCTCACCTTGACTCAAGAGGCAAACAGATTTCAGATCAGCAGTTCTAACATTCTTCACCTGTTGTCACCCAGCTTCTAAGCACAAAGTATGACAACCATCTTACTTGTTTTACAGTGCTTTACCTTCCCACCACTTCCCCTTGTTAATGCAAGTTGTCGACTCTGTATAACCAGGGATTTTATGCGTCTAGGTCAATCTGGAGCCATGACACGAGCAATGGGAGACAGCCATCGAAGGTTCCTACAAACCATGATGGCCAATGGCATCGTTGATGAACTGGGGGCGAAGACCCTCCATCGACATTGCTGTGAGACGCACAATGGTGTGACATATACGTTTCCATTTAGGCATTAACTGATTCTGTTAGTCCAGAGTACCTAACTCACAGGGCATCACTGTATTCGGAGGCATGGATTCATAATAGGTCACGAGCCTGTTTCTATTCTGTCCGAGACAGAATAGGTGGAGTGTGAACTCTTGAAATAGACTCACTCCCAGCCTAACAAACTGTGTCTTTTGTTGCAGCACAGTACGCCCCTGACAGACTGGATGAATTCATTGATGTCATCAATTCACAGCTACAGCCCATGTTCATGCAGATTAGAAAAGGGATGTCTGAAGAGGATGGTCTCCAGTACTACGCCTTGGTTAGTGGCTTTAATACCAGTCTTGGCTAGTGACTATTTCAATATACTATAATATTTTGCACCTTATTATTAATTCTTCATAACATACACATATTTTAACAATAAATGCAACAAAAATTTCTAAAATCTATTTTTTTTTTTATATCAAAGTCCCATTACTTCTTGGAAAACAGCATATAGTGGTTACTTCATGGTGTACCAGTAAGCCATGACGTATTCCAACCAATAATACCATACTGTCTAGTGGGCTACCAGGACACTTTACTGTTAACCACATTGTTTCCACTTCAATCCTGTCTAGGTGAACATGGCTGAGACGGATGTCACCAGAATGTCGTCAGATTATGCTGACAATGAACTGGAGCTGTTTAGGAAAACGGTGAGTTAAATTCACAGAGAATAATATATATCATAGCAGCATTGTGTGGACACTTCGATCCACAGCCTTTACGGTGCCATTAGTGTGTGTGTATAGAGGGAGAGGCCACCACAGGAATCAAACCCCTCAGCATGTCAGCTGTAGAGTGACTCTCTGATTAAGGCAATTCATGGGTCTCAGAGGTACTGATGAGTATATCTGATTGGTCAGATATACACTGCTAAACACAGATATAAACAAGGTCACATGACTGCAACATCCCAAATACCAGCAAATGCCAAACCCCTTTTAACTCATGCATGAAATTTGGTATGCCTCTTCTAAAGAGCAGTCGTCTGTGTATTTACAATTTTATAATATTAGACCAAACCAAGTTGAGTTAGAAGCCATTATGTGATAGGCCACACCCACTAATACTTGGCCTCAGAGCATGTGTAGCAAATGTGATGACATTTAATTAACAAGATCAAGAGATGCACATTTTTGCACATAAGCAGTTGACTTTGTGTCTTATTCATCTGTTCTGGATGTGGTGTAAATTGTGCATTACAGTAAGCTAAACTATCTCGTTTATTCCGCAGTGTAATAGTCAAATCACTGAGTTACTGTGATAGCCTTCAACCGAGTGCTGAAGCTTCAGAGATCCAGAAAGCGTCTCAAGACTAACTTGAAGTGTATGAATTCAGATGGACCTGATCGTGGGCTCTGAGAACGGAGCGGCCTCGTCTACTGACATCCTCAACAGCGCCGACTGCCTGCAGACCAAGAAGCTGAAGAAGAGTGAGACAGAGCGCCTCCTGAATCGACTCGTGCTTGATAAATGGCTCAATGAGGTACAATTTTTAAAGGGATTTTTATGTATTTTATTTTTTTACATGAAAATCATCGGGACACAGCCGCAAGGCACACAAAAAACACCTGCTTTGAAAAAGGCAGAGTGGAGAGTGTGGCTTTTACACCAAACTACAAATCAACTTTAACTTATCGCTAAAGCTTTCGTGGGGGATCTCCAGCAGCCTCCCTGGCTGCTCTCTAGATCCAGTCTGCTCTCCCCTCCTGGACTGCAGATTCTCCCTCTTAAGTCTTGGTCACAATCAGCTCCCAGCTGGCTGATTGCTGACCTGGTTCAGCTGGGGCAAGATGGCTGACAGACTGTGGCCTGCTGGGGAGTGTAGTCCTCTGATGGTGCCAGTTGAAACGTTGGTAGTAGTTGTTACTCTGATCATTAAGAGTCTGTATGGAGCACAGCGGCTGTGTTGTACTTTCTGGTAAAGTGTTTGAGAGTTGGGTTAGGCAGCTGGTCATTATGGAAACAAACTGCGACTGAATTGTTCAAATTGTAGGAAAAGCATGTGTGAAATATGTTTTAGAGGGGATATTACTTTTAAAGTTTCTAATGCTGTTAATGGCAATTCCTACTTCTTTCAAGGCCTGCAGGAACCACACTGTACCCTACAGGGGTTTTCACAGATTTTCATTTGATTTCATGCTTGCTACAGATGCGTCTCTAATCCTCCTTGCATATTGTTCTTCACAAGCCACTACTGACCGTTTGAAATTTGCCATTATATCTGTCCCTCACTCTCTGTCTGCCCGTCTGTTTGCTGATGTAGTTGTCATTTATTCGCTGTTAACCGATTTAGAAACGGGGCAACTACTCCTTGTCCACCAGATGCATCATAGAGATGGAGCCGTACATCCTCACAATGTACCAAGACCAGGTGAAAGTGTGCCACATCTGTCACAACATTGTTTTTCAGGTAAATGTCTTTGTGTGTTTCTGTTATGGCATTTTTATGTCCTGCCATGGTACACAGCAGGTACCCCCTACAGAGTAGATGAGCTCAGATTTTGGAACTATTGATATTAATAAGGAAAAACTACTTTTCTTGACTGCTCTCCTTAATGCTTTAAAAATATGGAGTTTATGTACCACCCATGTATTGTGTGAAGACAAGTATGATGACAAAGAAGTAGTGACATGATCTCATTAGCACAACTTTAGGTTTAATATATCACAGTGATTATGGGACATTGGGCAGCTCAAGTACCTCTTGTTATTTCCTGGAAGCTAGATTAACAGTGCAAATTCCCGGTAAAGACTTTCAAATTGAATGCTTGAATGAAAGGAAAGTGCAAATTTCCCATCTTAATTTGGGTCGTAATCAAAAGATAAACATCACTTCAGCATTGATTGCCTCATTTGATTTCATTGATTGTTGTAAGTGATGTGAATTAATTTGACCTTTCAGTGCCAAATCTGTGAGAAATGTGGCATCAAGATACACAACCCGTGTGTGGCCAGATACTTCAAAGGAAGAGCAGAGCCGAGGTGTCCTGCCTGTGATGACTTCTGGCCACATGAAATCCCTGGTATGTGTTGTACTATTTTATTTATTTGTGGACACACTACATCTGTCGGTGCAGATGTAGCCATTATAATAGTCCCAGTTTTTACTGTATGCGTGCTCCGTTTTCAGCCGTTGGAAGGTACAAGCAATGGGCTTTTAAGTAGTCAGTTGAGAAGTTTGTGTTACAATATACTGATTTGGTTCTTCTGTATAACAGCCAGAATTGTCTGCAGTACTAATGCAAGATAAATCCATGAAAGAGGACTTTGATAATGGCTACCGCTGTAAATGCATTTTTTCCCTTCATGCTGTCTTTGTCTTTTTTTTTTTTTTAAGTCTCTTGTGATCACCCCCTGCCCGTTTAGGGCTGTTTCATTGTCCAATAATTTCTCAGTCAATCTGGCTTGTTAAATAAAACTGATAAGTGTAGAAGAATACCAAGTGAAAACAATGAGAAAACATTCTGCGTATCTGTATAGTGCATCTATTAATTGTCCTCCTCTTCCTTTCAGAGGTCAGGCGGCCCCAATCTCAGCCCAGAAGATGAAGACAAAGATCTTTTCTCAAAAGCAACAAAATGTGTTTTTATGTTTAAAATAATAAAATTTTGTATTTTCTATATAAGGTTCATAATAAACAAACATTTTTTATAAAGGTCTTTTTAAATTTCTTTTTTCTTTACAAATTCCAAAATAAGTCTCAAAAAAAGGCTCAAATGTTAAGTACATAAAATTTACTTGAAACAACAAAACCAATGCAATCTACTATGGTGTTTATATTTTCTAAACAATGCAAATGCAGCATCTGTTTGAATGCTTTCCATGTCCTTGCTTTGCAGACTGCTTCTTAATAACTATTCCTCATTTTTGCCATGACTTATTTGTGAAGAAGGAAATTATTTATTTTCATTGTACTTTTTATTTTCATTATTATACATTTATCTCTGCAGAAGATGTTTTCAGGTGTAGACAAATGTCTTTAGATCTGGACCATTTCCATGAATCAGCCAAACTGACTTCCATCTGTCTCGATAACACAAGAAGCTTTAGAATCCCAGTTTGACTGGGGCTCAAACAGGAAGGTGAACATGGAGCACATCTCCAACAGAAGGCCACATCTCATAAACTTTTCCATTGACGCCAATAATTTGAGAGCAGACTGGTTTGTCGCTTTGAGATGATACTTGTGGGACCCCGAAATAGCTTTTCTTCTAACAACCGTATTAATTGTGTGTTCTGTAGTAATGGTTCCAGGCACTGTGGGAGCAAAATTAAGGATAATTGGATTTAGTTATTTTATCCATCAGAGGTTCTGGGCAAACACTGGAAGAGAATAAAAACTATTCATAATCCCACATACAGTATAGACAGACCACAAAAATCTTCTTTGTTGGGGCTCCATGGGACAAACCGATATCAAAATGGGTTCTGAGGTCTGAAGCTTCTTTTTGTGGGTCCTTGACTTTGGGAACCATTTCTTTAGAAGAGTGTTCATCGCTTTTTTCCTAGTCAGTGACAGCCTTTCTCATTACACACTGAATTATTTATCAGATTGAAGACTACAATGGAAATAAGTCTGTGACTTTATTGTCACATATCTGATGATTTCATTTCAGCGCCATGTGCCCGTACATCATCAATTCGAATCACATAAAATGAAGGCATATTAAAACTCAAACATCAAATGTCATTAAAGTGTTAAACTATTGATCGACATGCAGTCACTACTTCCCCAAAACGTTGATTTTTCCCAGAGGACAGTTTGTTTCTTTCAAATGATAGCCTGGACCGGTGGTTTTCATAACCTTTTTCCCATTTGATTTACCTTCCCAAGATGAGCTCACTGGCCTAGACGTAATTAGACCAATGTAATACCGGCAGTTACTGAAGTCTTTTTTTTTCTACAGCTAGGGGGAGGTATTGATTAAAAAAAACACACTTAAGCCACCAGTGTACAATAATGTAGGATGCTTCAGTGATCGGTCTAGAAGCCAAGAGCTTTTATAATACCAGAGCACACACTGAAGAACCGGATAAATGAGGGCTTTCATTCCAAAACCTGACAAATCCCCCCCCCAAAAAATTAAATTAAATTAATTATTGTGCAAATTAAATTGCACAACATTGCAAAACACAGATGATTATATGTTAAAGGAGTCAAGATGACATCAAAGTAATTATAAGATTAAAAGAGTATTGTGCAGTAGTGAGTTTAACATTCATAGCACAGATTTTTTAAATGCTGCATGACTCATTTTGGAACATAACTCTTCATTTCTATCATATTAGTCCTACTCTAAATTCCTGTGCCCATCAAATGTCATTCTAAGTATGTATGTATGTATGTATGCACATATGCATCTACAGGAGCTGCCTAATGGATGTAGCCAAGGTCCAGAGGATTACCCTTTCGTGTATATCTGTTGTTGATTCAAGTCAGTATGTGTGTGTCCATGTTCTTAGTGACGTGGTAAACTAATCCGCCCTAAGCCCAGGGCACCACAGTAGATGTCCATTAGTGTAATGTGCTGTACATGCCCCTCTCTCCCTCTCTCTCTCTCTCTCTCTCTCTCTCTCTCTCTCTCGTGGTGGCGTAGTCAGTAAGGAAAGTGGCCTCCAACCAAAGTAGCAGGGTTCCAGCCCCCATGAATCCCTACCAGCTCCAGGGGTGCTGCTGTGACCTCTGACCTCCATGTGTGATGCTTTGAATCAATAAAGAGTCACATTATATTCTTATGTGCTTATGTCCCCATGTGAGTTGTTCCTACACTGATATCACTTTGTCAAGATAAATTCCTTGCGTTTATTGCACTGGGTGAATAAATTCTGATTACAGCATTTCCTCATATTTCTTCTCAAAAACTAGGTCACGCTGTCTTAGCAAAGCTGAGCTCTGGTGGGATGTGTGTGTGTGTGTGTGTCTCAGAGGGGTATGTGACAAACACATTCCTAATTGCACTCTGTGTCAAGTATAGAGATTGAAGTGCCTTAAAAACTCACCGCCCTGCGTCAATTTATTGATGCTTCAATGCTACAGAGAGTAAAAAATGGGTCATTATTTACTATGTGTGTGATTTCCACACTACAAAAGCTCTATGCCTTCCAAGGAGACTCGATACTTTTCACTGTCTGGGAAGAATTAACATAAAAGATTTCACTGTTCACACAATTAAAGCAGAGAAATGTTCACATCCCCATCACATCTCCTGAATCATATCCCCTCTCCCATATCTTCAACTAGTCTCTGTCTTTAAGTCTGAAAAATCCCTTCCTCCTATTGATGGTGATCAACTAAATGCCTAAAATGTAAAATATACAATCTAAGGATGCTACCCAGCTCATGAAAACGTGTGAGACGTGCCAAGACAGGTGGTCTCCGAGCTCACCTGGTCAGTTTATGTGCTGAATTCTGATTGCATTTCAAAATAAAAGCAAGAGTTTCATCCTAAGTTTTTTTAACACGGCAACATTAGGTTACAGGGGAGAGAAATGATGATCTCATTATAGTGTATGTGTGTTAGTGCCAAATAAAGTTGATTTCATCAACCAGTTCTTCTAATATTAACTACTGCTTGCCACCACGTTTTTTTATTGACATCAAAATGTACCCATAATGCTGTGCGAGTGTGAGTTTGAGCAGACAGCGTAAACCAAAAGTCAAATGTTTCCATGCCACAGTAAGCCATCTGTTATGGGAGTAAGCCAGGCATCTTAACTGGCTTTCTCCTAATCAGAGTATGAAGTTATGACGCAGAAAACACAAAACCAGGTTCATATTGAATTTCTACATCATGTCTGCATTATCCTATTGTACGCCTTACATATGTCATTTATCCGAAGCCCAATCCAGTCCCGGGACTCGTACCCCTGGCAATGTTAGCACCAAGTGTTGAGCTACAGGACAATGTCACAAAAATAGAAAGGAGTCTCATTTTTGTTCTACAGTTATGATGTTTTATTGGCATTTTCCATGGTATTATTTTACAATGATGGTCACAGTCTGGAAAGGTAAATATACGTGCAACAAAAAAGAGTGGCACTATTGCAAAGGGGCAGGGAACATGGGCCTCTCCTCTGTGTGGCCTACGTATGGAGCATGCAGTTGCCATGTTATGATATTTTTGTCTGGCTAAATTAATAATTCAGTGTTATCTAGCAGCGGTCGGACATGCATAACACACTTCATGTGCTTTTTGATATTGCTGGGGTTGAATCATGGGTAATGTAGTTTGGCCTGCTATGTGCGAGGCTATGTGCAGAGGTTGTTGACTGCGCTGCCAGTGTGTGTGACTGTATAGGAGCCTAACATTTTTTTTTTATAGGTGTGATAATTGGATTGGTTGCTGTTGTTGTGTTGCTGTTGAACTCTGACCTACAGCCAAGCCCCGCCCCTTTTCACTTTCAGTGTTAAATATCATGGCTAATGCCTTAATATAGATCTGATGGTTCAGACCACATGCTATACGTTTACTGCACACACACACAGAGCCGTATGATACATAAATATAGCATCAATTATTACAAATTACAATATATTAATAGAAATGTTCAACACCTTCTTTCGAATGGTCAGATTTAGCTCCCTGAGGAAAGGGTGAATACTGTACAATCAATCCATTCATGTTTTCACGTCCGAATGGCTCCAATACTTGTTTCATCAAACAAAGAACCTTACCACGTTAAGAAGAAAGGCATGCTGGAACAGCTGAGTGTGCGGGGTCTGCTTGTAGAGACGTGTTATTGTCAGTAAGATCTCAGTGGCTCTACATCTATGCATATATAGTGCAGCGGCGGGGTTAGAAGCTGTGAGGGCTATAAATTCACGGTGAGCCACTGTGGCCTTATCATTTAGCATCACAACATCTATACTGATAGGTATGCAGTGTGTTTTACATGGACAACACCAGAATACTGACAAGGGGAAAGGGTGGCACGTGGATGGGCGGCTCCTGCAATGGTTGATGTACATACAGTTTATATTACACTAGACTTAAAAAAATGAGAAAGGGATATGAAGAAAACAGGAGAGGTGACCTAAATTCATGAAGCCATCGAAGAAGCACTATATACAACCCTGGAAGGGGGAGAGCTCGGCGGGGGGTTGGGTGTATGTGGATGTT
>OOFE01047509.1:0-18681 GCA_900323365.1 Monocentris japonica
AGATCTGGATGTGAAGTCGTGCCTTTCACTGCGGAATGTGGTCTCTACTTTTTAAGTGTTTTTTCTGAGTAGGCTTCGTCTCCGTAGACCCCACACTCATATGGCAGGTAGCCTCTGGATGGAGAATCGCCGCTGCCGCAAGATGAGGGCGCTGTGTGTGAACTTTGCCATCACCTGTCTGTGGCTCCTACCGACAACGGTAAGATCTTTCTTCTCTTAGATCCCGTGGTATAAAAGTGTTGTTTACCTACAGCTTCACCGAAATTGAGCCGTTAATTATAATTTATGTTCACAAATTCTCTTCAAGCACCCCCCTGGGTCTGTCACTGCTTCACTGTTCATCATATTGCAGGTTTGTTCACAGACAGCAATCATACTTTTCAGCCTCATTGGTTTGGTGTCTTTTTCTCAAGAGAATGATGATGCATTTGGTGGTGAGTCTCCATGTGCTGATTTGTTGCTCGAAACCACGCTGCAAACTGACAAGAGATAATATATGAACTCAATAGACACCCTCACATATCTAGAACAATCATCCCAAGTCCAGCCATGGGCTGCAGGTGCAGATCACTGATAATACTCCCTCTGTGTTTAAACTGATCATCGCCCCCATAGATGATGATGATGGAGTTGATAGCACAGAATCATGGCTTTACCCAAAGGTTACTGGTTCCTCACCCAGTTCAGCTGTTCTCACCCATAACCATGCCCTAAAAGGGGATTATTCCCAACAATCTAATCTAAAGCATTTCAAGTTTTGTTCCAAAATGAGATATCTACCACTTGAACAAAGTGACACCTCCTTTTACAAAATGATTTACAGCACAAATTATGGTACCTTTTAAAGGATAGTAGATAACTTACTATGGTTACACCAACACAGACTGGATCCTCTAGGAAAGGTATTTGAGGGTTAAATTCTGGCAATTTCCCCCCAAAAAATGGATAGCATTTTGGAAATAAGTTTTTCACTTGTTCCAGCCTTGTGGTCTATAAGTGTCTTTCAGGTATTATTGTTGCCATTATTTTACCGGCTCTTCTGTATTTCATTTCAATTGATTAGCACACTGCAAGAGCTCCAACTTAACATCACTGTTGTCACATGGAAACCCTTTATAGCCTGTTACAATGATTTTCCGTTTTATTACTTGAATTGAAAGATTCTATAACTATTTTGGGTTTAAAAAAGTTTTATGACCCCAAGACTTTGGAAATCTTTTCAAAACTCATTTAAAACGGGGCACAGTCTCCATTCTAAAATAAGGCTGTTTTAAGTCTGAAAAATTGACATTTCTGAGAAAGAATCTTTTCACCCAATGGCGGCAATGTACTCTGTATCCTTAAAAACACAATTACCATTCTCAGTTTTGCCTCTGCAGGTGGTTTTGCACAGGTGGTGTGCTTGCAGCGGCTCACCGCTGCTGCAGTTCCAGTCACTATGCTGGCATCTTGACACAGAGCCACTGACACGGCTGTCACACAGTGGGCTCCAATTAAAGTAGGTGAGAACAGCACATAGCTGGAGATTTAGACTTATGACAATAGGCACAGCTGGATCACACCTTGCTGCTTACAGGAGGAGGCAGAGAATGGCATGGGGGGATGATGTGGATCCCACTTATAGGGAAATAATGACGTCCTCAGAGTTGTTTACCTAAAAACCCTATATCTCCCTCTCCCTCTGTGCCATTAATATCAGACTAGAAATAAAGCCCTAAACATTGGATGCACAAAACATCAGGAAGTATCTTCTAACATCAAGCTGCACCCCCTTTTGCATCTCCCATATCTTAATTCTCTAAAGGCTTATGAAACCTTAACCTGTCTCACCACCCTGCATCTACGCCTCCCCTTCATCACTTAATAGGATGAAGTAATAGCTTTCACCTGGTTTCACCTAGTCAGGTGTTACTAATATATTTTACACTCAAATCTGGTGTTATTTGATTACTTTTTAACTGCTCAGTGAATCTCAGAAATATCAGATTCATTGGAGAGCCACTTTAATGTCCTCACTAATGATTAGACTTATTGGGATTGGTGCCTTTTAATGGATACAACAGTAGGTGGCTGCCTGGCTCATAATAAGCTCCATCATTTATCCAAATATGCTGTTCAGTCTCACAGTCCCTTTATGATTTGTTTTATGCTGTTCCATTTGATAACTGAGGACAAATTAAAACTGCATGTTTCTGTACGTAACTGATATATTCTGCTCCATGTGAGCAATGTCCTGATGTGTGAGTATTGTAATATGTTGTTTTAGTGACAAAGAAGTTAAAGTTAATACTACTACTTTAGTCTTTTTTTAACATTTTAGAGTTGCCATATTCACTATATTTGATACAATCTAATCAGGAATTTGTTACTTCACATATCCCTTTGAGACACACATACACACATAATTAACCCTTACTTATATATACTAGTCAATTTGTTCAGAGTTCAACATCGGGAGAGGAAAAAAGCCCAGTAAAGGCCAACACCAAAAAAGTTGGACACATACAGTTTTGAGCTGTACATTGGGTGCACAAAATATTAGGAAAACTGACGTGATTTCTTATTAATTTCAACTATTTGATCTAATTTCGTCGTAATGGAAACTGGGAGATGAGAAAAGTTAGCTGAGACATACTAACGTGTTGTATATGTTCACTCTTTGCTCCTACGTTATAGTAGCTTATCGTATTAGCGTCTCATTCTCTGCATGTCTCCAACAATTACTTTTCATGTCACTCCTATTTCCAAGCGTATTGATCAGTTAGCCTACAGATTCAATAGATTCAAACCTTTATCAAGGTCATATCAAGAAGCCTACAGAGGGAACAGAGAAATAAAAAGATGTTGTGGGAACATGAATGTGTGTGTGTGTGCACAGACATGTATACTCCTCATTAGCCCCACAGTACGTGTGTGTGTTCATCCTTAGTCCTTGCCTGAAGGAGCTGACTTATTGATCTTAGTCAGTTCCAAGTCCTCGTTCCAAGGACCACAAACACCAGGACATAATTATTTGAATCGATTAGCTGCTATCTTGTAATACAGCTACAGTAAAACTGCCCTTCATTTGCGGTCGTCCTGGAGGTCTAGAGGCCTTTCTCTATCTCTATCTGACTTATCATGATACGGTAAACCTACGCAAATTTGATATTCCCTACAAAACTGAAAAAATGCTCAGAATGATTTGTGACTACTATTTGACAGATGTCTGTCACAAATGCCATTAAAACCTTTAAAATTAAAAAAATAAAATCTGCCCTTCATTCATATCATGCTCTCTACAGGTGCAGGAAACAACCAAGCCCCTGGACTATCAGAACCTCAGCCCCCTCAACCGAATTCCTCGCTCTCCTCCTTTGGAACTGGCGGTGGAGGGAGGAGGAAGAGGAGAGGCCATGGGAGCTGCGCTGAAGGTTAAACATCTCTCTAAAGAGTTACAGATCATCTCCACTAAACCCAAATCACCTGCTTATGGCTCTCTTGGCCCATACAGTTGGTCCCAAAACTTCTCCCAAGCCCTGGATCAATATCTGTACCGCTCTCCTCCCAAATCCAAACCCCCCGCGAAAACATCCTCGAAGGCCAAGAAGATCCTGGGCTGGGGTGATTTTTACTTTAACGTGAAAACGGTTAAATTCAGCCTCCTGGTGACGGGAAAAATCGTGGACCACATCAACGGGACATTCAGCGTCTATTTCCGCCACAACTCGTCCCGCCTGGGGAACATAACCGTCAGCATCGTCCCGCCCTCCAAAGTCATGGGGTGGGAGGTTCTAGAACCCGGGGCTCAGAACACTCACACCGAGAACCCGCTTCCTGTTCTAGTTCCAGAGTTCCAGTTCCAGAACTCCCCTCAGTCTACCAGTGCCAGTTTGCTTGACCAGCAGAAGCAGCAGCAGGAGATGATGATGGTGACCGAACTCAACTGCCGGGTCGAATACCAGAGAACCAACCGGTCCAAGAAGACGAAACCCTGCATGTACGACCCGGGGCAGACCTGTTACTCAGAAAACACCCAGTCCCAAGCAGCCTGGATCTGCGCCAAGCCCTTTAAAGTTATATGCATCTTCATCGCATTCACCGGCACTGATTATAGGCTAGTGCAGAAAGTTTGTCCAGACCATAACTTTCAGACAGACCAACACCAGCAGCACTTTGGATGATGAACTTTGTGCAGTGACTTTGAAATGTCAGATATTAAGTTGTCGTACACCCTTCAAGATGATTTGTTCATTCTCAACATATCCTGTGCTGAATGTGTGTAATACTGTATAATCTGTTTGAGATTGAGATAGAAAAGTTTCCATACGCTGTTAAAAAAAAATTGTGAACATATCAGTGAGTGTAGTTGGAGACAAAACTGCAGCTTTAAGACGAGTATTGAAAAGTCAAACAAAGTCAAACAAAATGTGTGTTGTCCCAAACTACATGAAAGTAACACATTGTTTTTGCAGTGACTTGACCTTGTACACATTAACAGTGCATATTAACACCTATATGTGTAGTGTATAGTGATTTATGAATTCTGATTTATGATTATGAATGGATAAAAGTGACTTTCATTGCAAAATGAGATATCCACCATTAGAAAAATGATGCCGACTCTAAATCACAGTATGGGTTATTTATAAAGTTATGAGTCATTTAAGATTTTTGCTTACAAAAAGTTATCTCTTTAAGGATATAATCATTTCTGCTTTTGGAAATATTGACTGATTTCAAGTAGCAATTTTTTCCAAAATGGGAATATAGCATTTTGGGATGAAACCCTTCAATTGTTTTATTCTATTTTGAAACAAAGCTTTAATTGGATATGCTGTATATAGACTCTTTTTATCATATATTACATTTGTTGAATTGTAAATTAAATGTGCCGTGATGGGTGACAAAAACTATATTTATAGATCAACATTCCATGATTTATATAGTTATATAGTATCGTTATCGTTATTTATATAGTGTGGGTATTTATTTATTCTTTAATCCATTGCCCATTCATTGTACAGTCACCTTGGCACACAGCGATCTTCCATAGCTCTCATGATCATCTGATGTGATTGCTTCTTCAAAGAACTGTTAAGTACATTAAAGAATGTGAGATGAAACAAATGATTTACTATAGCTAATAATAGTCAGTTTTATCAGTGAAACGTGGTGCACATGTCCTTGGCCCCCATTCAATATCGAGTTTACCCTTTCACCCTTTGCACCTTGAAAAGTTTTCTCCTGTTCCAGCCATCTGCTCTGCTAGACATGCTTTCTCTGTCACTGCGACAAACATTACGGGTGAGTACATTGGTTTGCTTATTTATCTATTTTAGAGCTTTGTAACTGCAGTTTGAGGTGAGTCCTTAATTTAATTTGCACAAACGTCAGGTGTTTTAGTTGTAGCTGTATGTGAAGCCTGCTCGACACAACTGCAGAAGTTAGATGAACTGTCAACAGCCTGCTTGCCTGAGGATTCAGTGTGTATTCAATGAAATAAATATACAGGTCCTAAGTATCAGTGTTGAAAGATTTTTCCTCCCAGCTCCTAAGAACAGTGGTAACTAGGCTTATTAGTGCGAAGGAGTTCAGCTTGTCACCCCAGGTAACCTTGGTTAAGTTGCCTGATCAGTAGCTCTGTGTTGTGTGTGTGTGTTTTTTAACCTTTTCCTATAGGTTTTTCCAATTTGTCAATACAGTTGCATGCATGTCTGTGTTTTTCAGATAACTGACAAATGAACAAAGTCAAACAAACCAGAAAAGATTACTACTCTTTGTCCCTGTTGTTCAAGGAAAGTTACCAAAACTAGCAGAAAAGATATGCTCACAGCTTTCATTTAAACATATATGTGTATTAGAACAGTACTCTGCCTATTAGGCCAAAGTAGCAAATAGTTGCATAACTGTCATGCAGCTACAACCTGGCCTTCAGCAAACATGACCCTGATAACTGTGTCTCTCGCTGTCTGGCCAGCCTACATCACACCTCTTCACGTCCCAGCTTTTCCATAACTGCTCCACTGAATACCACATTTGTTTTTTCTCTGCCTTTCATGTAATGGATTGTTTAAAACTTCAAAAGACACATTTTTCGAACTCCTTTGTCTGCAAACCACTGGTGCAAAGTATTATAATTTTGAGTGATGAAAGTGTTTTTGTACAGGCACACTCTTCATGAGGTTTTCAAAAGACACCAAAGGAACAACAACAAAAATGGTTGTTTTTGCACAGGCAGTTTATAGCACAATGGACAGCTACATCAGATCCTGTGTACTGGTCTCCCCATGAGGTTTTTTTATAAGATTTATAGAGCAGTTTTAATTTTAGAGAAACACAAGGCAATGTTTCATCTTTCAGAGTCTGAATAGGGCTTAAATTTTAGCTACAGTCGGTGACACAGCAAGTAGCTGCAATAAAGGATGCAGTAATTTTATCCTTGTCAGTCTTTTTAGAGTTTGTAGTTTATTGTAGATTGGTATTTTTTACTGTTCCCTCCCTACAGCCCCTCTTCCTCAGGCTTCCAGGATGTGTGGGGCGAGAGGGGCAAATCATGTCAGAGTTGTCCAGGCAGGGCCACGCCAGCGCTTCGGGGTGGACAGGACAGGAGAGCCTGGCCCAGGATGACCCAGAGATGTGGAGCCTCCTACAGCAGGAGAAAGACAGGCAATGTCGGGGGCTGGAGCTTATCGCATCAGAGGTGGGCTGCAGCTAGAAAGGGGAGTGAGAGAGAGATAGAGAGAGTGAGAAAGAGTGCGGTCGAATGAGCAT
Organism: Monocentris japonica; assembly: GCA_900323365.1. Classification (NCBI taxonomy): domain Eukaryota; kingdom Metazoa; phylum Chordata; class Actinopteri; order Trachichthyiformes; family Monocentridae; genus Monocentris; species Monocentris japonica. Next base: position 6,754 of record OOFE01047509.1, read on the forward strand.
GACAGGGAGAAACAGAAGCAGAATCAATATCGCCATATTCACCAAATGTCTTGGTGGCACTGAAGCAGAGATATACTGACAACACAGTCAAGCTTTGGTAGTTATGGAATATTTGTAACGGTGTAACTCATTCTTATTACAGAAAAATGTAACCTTACATTACTTAAAAAATATGTATTCTGATTACAGATACTTGTGGATTACTTCTGGAGATATTTTTAAAGTGAAAGCCAGAAACTAGAAAGCCGTTGAAATAGTGGCAGGTGACATGTCTTTAGAAAATGTTGCAGAGAAGGACATTTGTGTTTGTAAATTTAAAAGTAACTGAAAGTAATGGTACAAGGACAACAGGACCTCACATATGAAGGACAATACAACAAAGTGTAATGCGTAAAACGGACACGTTTCGGCGCAAGGCCTTGTTTTTGCTTTTAGATCTTGATGGAGGCCACATGCCAGAACACGTTTGTTTTACTAATAAAGCTTTGTTCTCAGTATTTCAAGTGTGAATTTCCTTTGTCACAATGTCACCTGCCCATTCCATACATGGGGTTGTGCCAGAAAAGTCCTTTGAGGCTTGTTTGTGATAAGGGGCTATATAAATAAACGTGACTTGACACTTCACCCAAAAGGGCAATGGAAGACTCATGGCAGACAGTAGATGATACGTATCACTCTACTGCTCTGCATTCAACATCCAGTCACAGACAGAAAGCAGAAAAACACGAAACATCAAAACAGCAGTGAATCACTAGAGCTCGCTGCAGCTTAGTTTCTAGAGTTCGACGGTTTTCTTCAGGGAATTCCCCAAGATCTTCCCTCACAAGTCACTGATGAAGGCCGCTTTCATTCTTTTATTCTTCAACAATTATCAATCCACAGAATTATCCGTCAAAATAACATCTGAACGCTTTTCACCTACTTGTGCATGTGCTGCCAGTCGGTTGCTGCTGCAGGCCTTGTCCCAGTGGAGACCACGTTTTGTTCTTCAGGAACACAGTCAAATGATCCCATTAGAGTCCCTCATTGATTTCAGCCATTGATCTTTTCTTTTTAAGTTGAGACAGCGCTGCAGGAGGAGGGGCAATATAGTGAGGGGGTAATATAGTTTTCAGAAATCTCATAGCGAGAGAGAGAGAGAGAGAGAGAGAGAGTTTTGTGTCACATGGGAGACTTGTTTAAATCCCACTGGATTGATTGAGGGATCCCTGAACACTGGCAGGTTTAAGATAATAACACAAGAAAGAGGGGGTGGTTGACGAGGACAGAGAGAGAGAGTGAGAGAGGGGAGGGGGAGTAAGGGAAAGAGAAACAGAATAAACAAGGGGAGTGAGAATAAACAGAATAAACAGAGAGAGAGAGAGCCTTAGACAAGAGAGAGGGAGTTAGGGAAAAGAGGGAAAGAGCAAAGACAAGCAGAAGTAAGAGTGGGAGAGAAAATAGAGAGAGAGAGAGAGAGAGAGAGAGAGAGAGAAGGATTCATTTACATTCATTTCCCTTTCTGCAGTTTCTTACTCGCAAGTGGGAGACTTGACATTGTGTTGAACCCCGTGGGGGCTCAGTATTAGAGCGATTCCTCCATCTTCATCCCTTATTTTCACTACAATACCTCTAATAGCTTTATAATCACTCCTTAATGTTGCTCCTTGTGCAGCTCCTATTGTGTTTAATGTTGAAGCTCTCCTGGAAAGGTTGTGCTTGCTTTTGGATGCATCTGCTGTGCAACTGGGCGTTGCAAACAAAGAGCAAGATCAACCCACTCTGGGTGAACAGAGGATATATGTAACATGATAAAACAAATGTGCTCTGGATCTTGACACTGTGCTTGTTTGTCCTGTCAGAACTTCTGCAGCCGTGCAGCTCTGGAAGCCCAAGGCTCCTGTCTGAATAACAAATACTCTGAAGGATACCCTGGTCAAAGGTAACTGGGGTGGCGAACGATGACACACCATCTAAGGTTATGTTTGGGGGCACCCTAAACATACCAGCAGCATCTAATGTGATGATGTCAATGTGCTAGACTGTGTGTGTATCACTTTTCCCGATATAAAGTCTTACAGTGTTGTCAAATTAAAAGAACACATGAGGTTAAAATTTAAACATGTGTTTTATGTACTGAATGCTATTCCTGTGACATGAGAAAGTTCATTGTATAAACCACAAATTAGCCTTTGGGAATAGCTGTCACTGAAAAAGGAGCCTGTCGAGGTCATAAAGTTGCACAGTATAATGATAAGGGCAAGAGACCAAGGACATTTCAGATGATGAACTGTTGGTACATTTGTGCAGCATTTTTCTCCTCAAAATTCATAATAATTAACTGCACCTCCAGTAAGAGCTGAAATGTTTTCCTGGCATAAGCATATTGCAGGTATCGAGTGAAAACCACATATCTCAGCCTTATTTCTCCGACTGACATGCAAGTACTTTTGAAAACTTACAATGCCTGAAAATAATGATTGTGACAATGATTACAAAACCTTTGAAAGGTTTCATAAGGGTCATAAAATCTCATAAAAAGGTCATCGGTTTGACTCCAACATGGGTGGCTGGGGGAAGTGAATGTATAACACTCTCCCCTCCTTCAACAACCATTATCAAGGAGCCCTTCAGCATGGCACTAACCCCCCTCAACTTCTCTAGTAGAGCTGCACAGCCTCCACCAGTAGAAGACTGTGGTTGTACTGGGCGCTGTGTGAATTTGAATCAGGGTATCACTGGGAAAGAGCAAGCGTGCTCAGTCGACTTTCCCTGGATAAATAAAGGGCATAGGTGACATTTAATCCTTGATTTTAAGTAAAGCATGAAAGTCACCAAAATTGGAGGTGTGAGGTTTTCACCTGACTACGACCAAACTCCCAGGTACTATGGCGGCGCTGAGATCGTGGACCAGATTGAGTTGCTGTGCCAGAAGCGAGCGCTCACGACCTTCAATCTGGACCCAAATCTGTGGGGCATCAACGTGCAGCCCTACTCTGGATCCCCCGCCAACTTTGCAGCCTACACCTCTGTACTGCAGCCTCATGACCGCATCATGGGCCTGGATCTGCCCGATGGAGGACAGTGAGTAGATGTCTTACGATCTCTATAAACCAGAGATGCTGAACAGTAGATCCTTGCTTGTTATTGTTTGTCTATGTAGGTATTGATAATGTAAAAACTGCAGGATAATGTAGTAACTCATGTAGTAAAAACATCACTCGAAATTGGTTAAAACTGTAATACAACTGTCAGATGATGTAATGACAAGTGGATCTTTGAAGGCTAATAGAAGACCAAAAAGCCATCACTTAAAGGGAATAAATATAACTACTATTTCTGTTCATTATTCTTATTACTAAAAGGATTAAGTTAAAACAGTATTATGTTATTGCCTTATCCAGCGGTTATTACATTACCAGTGCTACAGTCTTTTTTTCTTTTTTTTTTATCGTATTTGATAGTGAGCGTTCAAGTACATGGACCATGCTCTAGCCCTCTGAGCTTCAAGGACTCTCTATTATAATCTAAGCATGTTTACCTGTTTTCTACTCTACATTTCAGTCTGACTCACGGCTACATGACTGATGCCAAAAGAATCTCAGCCACCTCCATCTACTTTGAATCGATGCCGTACAGACTGGATGTGAGTAATTTTGTTGGTCTTCGGCAAATAGAGATAAAGGTTCAAACCAAGCTTGTCAGTGATCAAAGGAAACCTGTGATTATTTTTCCTGTGATTTTCTTTTCAAAACACAAAGTCTTTTTTTTATTATTTTCATATTGTGAAATATAACAGTGACAAATTTGATCTTTTCTCTCTGTATTCTGATTCCTTGGTCGTTTTGACTGGCATAGTTTGTGACTCATCCCTCCATCTCTCCATCCCTGTGTTGTCTTATAGTCTAAGACAGGTCTGATAGATTATGACCAGTTAGAGAAAACCGCCCATCTCTTCAGACCCAAACTCATCATCGCTGGAACCAGCGCCTACGCCCGCCTCATCGACTACGCTCGCATGAAGAAGGTACTGGCTTTTGGATAAATTATGTCTATTGCATTGTATTGAACTGTACTGTATAATAATAAACTTTCATTTCATAGCACTTATCTAAAAGCCTTCCTGTAAAAGCTTTACAGGAAGGCATAAAAGCAAGAATAGCAAACTAAATAATGGTGCGACAAAAATAGGAAAATAAGAGAAACTAGGTTAAAAGAAGAATAAATAAATGTGTAAAATGAGATTAAAAAAACAGGATTTAAAGTGGGCATGATAAAAACAACATTACATAAAAGCAAGTCTATAAAAGTATGTATTAAGACGTGGTTTAAAAGATTATTCTTTTCTATTCTGTTCTATTCTTTATTTGGGGGATATGGATGTTTGATTTTTATCCCTTTGTATCCAGCTGTGTGTGGAGCTGAACGCCTACCTCCTGGCGGACATGGCCCATATCAGCGGCCTGGTGGCAACAGGAGCTGTTCCCTCTCCTTTCCAGCACGCTGACCTGGTCACCTCCACAACACACAAGTCCCTGCGTGGAGCCAGGTGGGAGCCAGAGTGTTTTGTGGGAATGTTTTTAATTTGTCATAGACCAATAATAATGGTGGTCAGGTCAGGGGATTGAAACAGCAGTATTTTTGACCTGACGTGACCTGATGTGCCATGATGTGACGTGTCATGATGTGACACCATGTGATGTGGCATGTCAAGGTATGGTATGACATGGCACAGCACAGCATGGTACCGTATAGTACGGTACAGTATGGCACGATACGGCATAGTATAGTATGGTTTGGTCCAATACATTACGATAAACTTTGACACCATGTGATAAAATAGAGTTTATTGCCCACTGGGAAAGAGTTGCATTGCAGTTTGAGACTAAATGGCTTTCTAGCATTTCAGTTATCCATATTGCAGGGCGGGTCTGATCTTCTACCGGAAGGGGGTGCGGTCTGTGGATAAGAGAGGACGGGAGGTGACCTACGACCTCCAGGATAGGGTCAACTTCGCCGTGTTCCCGTCACTGCAGGGAGGACCTCACAACCACGCCATTGCCGGGGTGGCCGTTGCCCTCAAACAGGTTCAGATATCTATTTCAATTATTGTCTCTACAGCAGAGCCTAGAAACAGACCGCTGGTTTGATTACGCTAAAATTAAATTGGGTGAGAGAGAAAACCCTTTGGGAATGTGAAAAATACTCTACAGAACAAGTTCACCACCAAATACATTTCTCTCCCAAGTTCACAATTTCACATTTCCAGAGTTTACCAGCTTTTGATCTACAACTTCTACAATTTCTACTACAACTTATCTCTGTTGTGCCTCTTGTGATGTGTCCTGGTATTGTCCTTTCGCTCTCTCCCAGTCCTTGACATTGTCTTCTCTCTCTCTTTCTCTCTCTCGCCAATTTTCTTTCACATTTCTGTCTGTGCAGGCTTCCACCCCCATGTTCAAACAGTACATTGCTCAGGTGCTGCTGAATGCCAAGACCATGGCTGATGCCCTGCTGAAAAAAGGCTATACCCTGGTGTCAGGTACAGAATTAGAGTTAGAGTTAGAGTTAGAATGATCTGTACAACAAGGATGCACTTTTTCTGTTTTTTCACAAGTTGTTCAGACACATAGCTGTCACTCACTTCTAATGGGAGATTACGATTTACCTTATTTTGTCTTCTTTTGCTTTTTCATATTCTTGTATTCTTGTATCAAACTCTTGCTTTAGTCTAGCAGTGTCTCAGGTGTTGTGTTTTCTAAGCTGACAAATGACATAGTGGAACCAACACCTATCAGTATTTCATCTAGTCAACTGTCAACATTTGTCACCCTACATTTAAACAAAACACAAACAATAGCACTGTAACACTGACACACAAGAATCAACAAGCAACAGAAATCTCTGGGTGTAAATATGTCTTTCTTCCACTCAAGGGACAAAGGAATGAAAGGGTGATGATGACAATACCCTGGTTAGCATACATCATAGCAGCCCCTTTGTTTCTTCAAGATGGGGAAATGGTATTTTATCTCCCATTGCTTCCACAACCACCACCTGGAACAGAACAGAAGTCAATTGAATTGATTGAATTGAATTGAATTGCCAACACAACACAAACACAAACCTCTCTCCTCCATCCAGGCGGCACAGACAACCACCTGGTCTTGGTTGACCTTCGATCTCGTGGTATGGATGGGGCTCGGGCGGAGAGGGTCCTGGAGCTGGTGTCCATCACCGCTAACAAGAACACCTGCCCCGGGGACAAGAGCGCCCTCACCCCCGGAGGACTCAGGCTGGGTACTTAGTTTAGTGAACTGTCAGATCCTATGTGTTGGTAAATGGGTCATTTTTAGTGAGGAACTTCAAGACAGTAGGGATCATGAGCAGGATCTGTCAGCCTGACTGCCTGTCTGCATTATATTGGTACCTTTCTTCTCTGTCTGTCTGTCTGTCTGTCTGTCTGTCTGTCTATCTCTATGATGTCGCTCCCTTTCCTCTGTCTGTCTGTATATTTGTCTGTCTATGACACTCTGCCTGTCAGTCTGACTGAGTCTCAGTATGTCTCTGTGTCAGCCTCTTTCTTATGGTATTGATTGCACTTGTTTATTATTTTGTCATCCTTTCTTTCTTCTATCTTTGTACCTGGTTACAGGAGCTCCTGCTCTAACTTCCAGACAGTTTAAGGAGGCAGACTTTGAGAAGGTTGTGGAGTTCATAGATGAGGGGATCCACATCGCACTGGATGTGAAGAGGAAAACTGGTGAGAACAGATAAATTGTCTTCGTCGTGTGGAAACTTCCAGTTTTGCTACGGCATTGAGCTGACCCATTTATCCTGTGAGGTGGTTGGTTAGGCTTCGCACACTGGTGATTGAACCTGTGACATTTTGGTTACAGGATGGTCTTTTTAACAATTATATGAATTTGACAGCTAGCATTGTGTCACACATGTAGAAAATGCTTCATGACCAATAGGAACCAATGATAGCATATTGGGAAATGATGAAAGTAGATGCGCCAAAGGGAAATCAACCACATTTTTGCCAGTTGTTGAGAAGCTCATGTTTTTGTGTGTACAAACTTTGCAAAGGACACTGATGAAATGTTTGGAGATTATATTAAACATCATTCACAATTGTTGATATTGACATCAGTTATAAACATTTGTTATGTAATCCATAAAAATTAAAAAGTCATATATTTTCTTGCTACATATCATAGTTCTTTTTAGAAATATAAGGACTGGTTGACAATATAAAAGCCATGTTTAAACAACATGGAAGGATATTAAGGTAGATTTACAATAGAAGGCCTGACCATGCTGCCTTCCTACCTTTGTTTTCTGTAGGCAACCTGGCCAGTTTCAAGTCCTTTTTGCTGGAGGACTCAGAAACGGTGTCGCGCATCGCAGACCTCCGCCAGCGGGTGGAGTCATTCGCTAGGCCCTTCCCCATGCCTGGATTCACTGACCACTGACCATCTTTATAGAAGTACGATGGATAGATAGAAAGGGAATTTCCTAGTGCATTTTAACATCCTTTGGAACAGCTGAAATGGCTGCCAGAGATTTTTGAGGATGTTGTCATGGAAACGAGCATTGTTTCAGAATGTTGTTGTGTTGTGTTTCATTTTGTGAAACTGTGGCGTTGTCATGGTAATGCGCCAGCATTCTGTTAGCAAAGCCTGTTCTGTCTGTACCAGCTCTGTGGCTACGTCCCACTCTGTTAAATCTTTCCCTGGAAAATTTAGTAAGTTGTCGAAACGCAGTAAAAATTTTGCTCTAAATGGGTCAAAAATCAAAGCTGTAAATGTAATACATTTTCAGGTAATATATAACATACTCTATTACATATAACATCACTCTATTACATGAACTAGCAGTTATTACTTTATAAGGGATGTAGGATATTTTAAACTGAAGATTTAATAAAGATACTGACTTATAATGTGATCACTTGAGTTAGTACATTCTTCTTATTCTTACAATATATTATTATTACATCATCAGGTAAAAATATGGTGCACTCTTTAATCACCAGGTAATGTACTGTAATAACGTGCAATTCATGACAGTAACATGTTGTAATACATTTTCAACCCATTTAGAGGGACATTCTTTTTTTGTTGTTGTTGAAGTTATTGCATTATCCAGAAGTTGTTCCATTATCAGTTGCTACACAGCGTCTTATATATTTTCCACACTGCTTACAGGACAGGACTAAGACAAGAGGAACCTAAAGTGTTTCAGTTATGTGGCATTTTCTAAGCGCTAAGCCATTTGTAGGGCCCTTAATGTCAGGCTTTGTCCCAGACCCTGGGAAACCTACGGTGGCTTTGTTGGAAATTCAAATTCAAGTTTACACTCAACAACCAAACAAAAACATCTCAGAGCAAGGTTTTTTATGCTCGTTCTAAAATGTTAAAAATTTCCTTCTGACTTTGTGTTATGTGTTATGATTCAACATTTGTGAAGATTGTGTTGTAAATAGATCCTATAAAACATTCTCATCACAATAAACAAATGAAAAACACAGATTCTAAACGTTTATAAGTTTGTATGTATGTTTTGTATGTTATGTGATCTAATATACTTTTTTAAGCCCTGTATTGTAACTTGCACTGCACTCACTATAATACCAGCTTGTCCTGAGAACAACACATACACTTTATACAGTCAGATGGTAATGTTTGCAGTACAGAAGGAGGGACTGTTCTGAGTTCATAAACACTGAGCTGTGTTAAGCTACTGGCATTTCCTCCAGTAATTTCCTCTCACTGTGAACTTCAGGGGTTCTGTCCAGAAAAAAACCTTTAGCTGATCTCTAGACAGTTATAGAGATCTGAAGCGAAGATAGCCGGAGCCAGAGCTTCACTGGTACCATTTAAAAGGAAAAGTGAAACCATAGCCATTTAATATATTAGTGTATACTAACATAGTTATAGATTATCAATGTGATGCAGAAATCTTACACAGTATACCCTATATCTCCAATTTTGACTTGTTTTTAACTGCAATTGACAGTGGACATTGTCTCCCATGTGAAGAAAATGTTTCATGACCCTGCAGGACCAAGCCACTTTTTCACTAAGTGTTTTAATTTTCTTCTTCAACAAAGCCTAGTGTTACACAATAAAGTGACTGTAATGTCCTTGGGATTGCTGAGATTTCTCTCTTATTATAAACAAACATGACAACAATAAGCAGGAGGATGAGGTGAGTGAGAGCATTGTCACACACATTTTTTTTGATACTGATGACCTGAATGAGAAATTCAGCTTTTGATTTGTTTATTTTTAATTCCAGCAGAGAATTTCCTGTGAGACCTCAAACTAAATTCATTTTTGTAAAGGCTTCTTTGTTGTTTGTCTATGTGTGTAAGTGTGTGTGTGTGTGTTGTCCTCTGTATTCATGTATATGTGACTGTATGTTTGTGTCTTTCTGCCAAAGGAATGTGCTCCTTCTGTAGAGACAGGCCAGCTGAAAGAGTTCAAAGGTCAGGGAAGCACTTAACTCTGTCGTCAGAAAACACACACACACACACACACACACACACACACTGCATCAGAAAAACAAATAACTTCTCTTTGGTTGCATCTCTGAGTCTCTTTCTCACGTCCTTTGACACAGTGTGTGTGTGTGTATGTGTGTGTGCACGTGTGTGTGTGAATTTTGAGGCTTTTAAAAATCCTTTAGGGAAATAATTTGATCCCTCATGTTCTATCCTTCTTGGTCACTAGCCCTCTCTTTGCAGTTTCCCACAACAATCCCTGTGGTGTTCAAAAGCACCATCATTTTTTGATGTTTGCTGTTGTTTCTTCTTTCTTCATTCCCTTTTTGTTTTGCCAGAGAGGAGAATACAAAAGACAATGAGATGAATGTGGGCTCACAGCGCAGAGGGTAGAAGAAGAGGTTTCTTAAGAGGACGCAACACTCGGCAAAGTTACCATCTCACCTTCAGTCTATTACACAACTACCAAGATCCTGTAAGAGCAGTTGTAGCTTCATCCTTCAAAAGTAGAGGAGCAAGGAATCAAGAGTATGTAAGGAGTATGTAGGCGAAGAAAGAGAATAAGTAAGTAAATGAGTAATTTAGTAGGTGACTAAGTAAGTACATGAGACGGAAAGAAAGAAAGAAAGAAAGAAAGAAAGAAAGAAAGAAAGAAAGAAAGAAAGGAAGAAACCTGCTGTTGTTGTTACTGCCTGTCACTCACTCACACAGACAGCCACAGCACACAGAAAGAGAGAATGAAAGAGTTGAACTGATTACTAACTTGGCGTTGCTGAGGCCAATGTTTTGCTTTTGATTTTCACAGTGGCTCTGCTCCCTGTCCTCTGAGCATCTGTTCAGCACAGCAGGGGACGTTGTGTCTCCCCATCGCTCCAAACTAGGACCATCAAACCAGAAAATACAGATTAAACAAAGAATTTCAAAGGAGGTTGATTCAAAAACATTTCTACGTTTTGTTTTTCCAGTCCATAAATGTTCAGTGCCTCCCAGTGAGAGGCAAGGTGGGGCAGTTGGGCAGGCTGTGCAGTTCATATTGAAGATGTTTATAATTCACTTTTCAGTGTTTCCCAGTCAGGAGTGGGAGGGCGGAGTTGCATAGAGTAGTTATATATAGGAAATATATTTTGCTTCATGAAGACATTTATTCATTTTATAATTGTTTTATAATTGTTTAGGGTCTAACTGGAGGGGGGTCATGCAGTTCATTCTAGCATACAATAGTCCAGGGTTGAGATTCTCCTTCTTGTTTATGATTGTTTATGGCTGCATTTATAAAAGCCTTTGTTTATGGTGACAAAATATCTTGGCTGTTATTTGTTGCAGCTCTAAAAAGCAAATTATCTGTTTTTATACTTCATGAATTACTTGAACTCCTGGAGAGGTCATTGTAAAACCATGGGTTTAATGCTGTAAGATAGCAACAGTAGTAATGACAATGATTACAGGGGAAGTACAAAGGATACATGCACATCCCATGTTGAGTGCAGGTGCTGGACAACATGTAAGAGAAATGAAGTCCCCACACTGTAATGCTCCCTTTTGGTTACATGATTACAAGGGAAAGAACTACAAACAATATAAATTATTTGGTTGGTTGAACAAATTCAGATACAAATACAAATAGTAGCATCTCTGGACATCCCTAGTAATAAGTAAGAAAGAAGAAAAGAAACAAAACAAACAAACAAACAAACAAAGATAACAAAAAGAACGTAATAACACAAGTAAAACAAGTAATATAGGTGTAATACAACACCATGGCACCTAAAATAAGCAGGTGGCATAAGAACAGTGTATAGTCAAGTATATGAGCAGCCTGTTATTTTTTGCTGTTCAGACCAGCAAGTGTTCACACTGCACAGTTTGTACCTTCCTGTCAAATGTCAGTGAAAAACACACTGGTATTTTCATACTCTTGACTATGTGATGTGAACAGTGGGAGGTTTGTTAACAAGAGGGATGGTGGCCAAATAAGCTGATACTTCACGCCACAAGTTAATTAAAGTACACATTCATTGTTAAATATGTGCAGATAAGGGCAAAAAGCAGAGCGAGTCGGCACAATGAACTACTTAGATCAGCCACAACATTAAAACCACAGACAGGTGAAGTGAATAACATCGATTATCTCGTTACAATGGCACCTGTCAAGGGGTGGGATATATTGGGAAGCAAGTGAACAGTCAGTTCTTGAAGTTGATGTGTTGGAAGCAGGAAAAATGGGCAAGCGTAAGGATCTGAGAGACTTTGACAAGGGCCAAATTGTGATGGCTAGACGACTGGGTCAGAGCATCTCCAAAACGGCAGGTCTTGTGGGGTGTTCCCGGTATGCTGTGGTTAGTACCTACCAAAAGTGGTCCAAGGAAGGACAATCGGTGAACCGGCGACAGGGTCATGGGCGCCCAAGGCTCACTGATGCACATGGGGAGCGAAGCCTA
>OOFE01047510.1:0-12788 GCA_900323365.1 Monocentris japonica
TCTGCAACAATGTTTAGGTAGGTGGCACGTGTCAAAGTAACATCCACATGAATGGCAGGACCCAAGGTTTCCCAGCAGAACATTGCCCAGAGCATCACATTGCCTCCGCTGGCTTACCTTCTTCCCATAGTGCATTGTGGTGCCATCTCTTCCCTAGGTAAATGACGCACACGCACCCGGCCATCCACATGATGTAAAAGAAAACGTGATTCATCAGACCAGGCCACCTTCTTCCATTGCTCCATGGTCCAGTTCTGACACTCACGTGCCCATTGTAGGTGCTTCAGCAGTAGACAGGGGTCAGCATGGGCACTCTGACTGGTCTGCAGCTACGCAGCCCCATACGCAGCAAGCTGCGATGCACTGTGTGTTCTGACACCTTTCTATCATAGCCAGCATTAACTTTTTCAGCAATTTGTGCTGCATTAGCTCTTCTGTGGGATCGGACCAGACGGGCTAGCCTTCATTCCCCACAATGAGCCTTGGGTGTCCATGACCCTGTCGTTGGTTCACCAGTTGTCCTTCCTTGGACCACTTTTGGTAGGTACTAACCACTGCATACCAGGAACACCCCACAAGACCTGCCGTTTTGGAGATGCTCTGACCCAGTCATCTAGCCATCACAATTTGGCCCTTGTCAAAGTCGCTCAGATCCTTACGCTTGCCCTGCTTTTCCTGCTTCCGGACAGCTCAGTTGGTAGAGCATGAGACTCTTAGTCTCAGGGTCGTGGGTTCAATTCCCACATAGTGTAAAACTGTAACTTGTAAGTTGCTTTGGATAAAAGTGTCTGCTAAATGACTGTAATGTAATCAATTTCAAGAACTGACTGTTCACTTGCTTCCCAATATATCCCACCCCTTGACAGGTGCCATTGTAACAAGATAATCAATGTTATTCACTTCAGTGTCTGTGGTTTTAATGTTGAGGCTGATCGTTGTTTATAGCTGTCTCAAAACATTTTTTATAGTTTGATGATCACGGGTGATATTCCCTGCTGAGTCTTTGATCGTTGAAATTAATGTTTTTTCCTTATTGTTTTCCTTATTGTTTGAGTTGATTTGCTAGGTATTTTCCAGATTTGTCATTATGTTTGAAATGGTTGTATTGTCGTCTTTGCAAAATGAATTGTGTCTTTTTATTTATTATATTGTCAAGTTGGAATTTAGCTTCTCTAATTTCTTTTTTGTTTGTTCTGTGGGATTGGCTGCATATGAACTGTGTAACTGTTTGATTCTCTTTTCTAATTTGTTTTCTTGTTCCTGTTCTTTTTTTAATGTATGTTGAGGAGGAGATTATTTTTCCTCTCATTACCACTTTAGTTGTTTCCCAGATGAGTGCTGGTGAAGTATTTGATGAATCATTTATTTCCATAAAGGATGTCCATTCTTTCCATCCAGTCTTAACAGGAAGCGCTATCCATACTGTTTGTGTTGTATTTAATACACACAGGCAGTTGATGTAAAATATCACTATACTACATGGAAATTTCAACATACAAAATAATATACAAAAATAGCCTACCGATTAGTTGACTTGGTACTTGATGCAGTGAAGAACTCGGGGAAAAGACATGTTCTGCATGTGTTTTCAAACAGAGCCATGATCCTGCACTAACAGTGTAGATGGGGGGGGATTCATGTTGTCAGTTGGGTTATGTTTACACATTTATCATAGTGATGAGGCGATTCACATATCAACTGTTCAGTTGATGATATTTTAAAGTGAACAAGTTGAATCGGTCCGCCAACGGAACTGAATTGAAATTTCAAATCAGTCAGTGTCTGTGCTCGGTGTCTGTACAGTTCTAAGCAAGCCGATGCACTTGCAGATGTAAAAAACAAAAAATAGTGTTCAGTACAAAAACAATTGTTATCTGCCTTCCTTGGCAACGACTTCAGTGTTGGCTGGCTTTTCTCCAAAAACGGAGCTTAATTAACCACAGTCGCAACAAACTCACAAATTCTCAAACTTCCTTGTTTATTCGTTCATCGCCGTCCTTACGTGACACCCAAACAGCACACTGCAAGTGCGATACTGTGCAGTTTGTTCAGTTTGATCAGCAGGTCTGTTGCTAGTGTATGGGTTAGTAGCTCAGTTGCTGAATCGACGTCTTGCACGAAGCATTTAGATGCTGTAATGGGCTTAATGAACCATTCACGTTCAGGTTCAGTGTTTAACTCAATGCCGTTTTTTGTTGTTTTTTTTCCTACACAATAGTAGTTAGGAATGGCTGCTGAGTCGGATGGACCCTATGTTGCCAATGTGATGTACAGCTGTAAATTAGTCCAAATGGTTACTTGGAACAAAGTTGTAATTGCTCTTAATTCATCATGTTGTTGAGGCGGCAGCAGGGGTGGCAGGGGCAATGGAGTTAGTTAAAACAATCGCCTTCCCACCACCAATTACCCAAAGTAATACAGAACTTACAGTAATTTTCAGTAAAGTTTCATTAACCTGTCATTCACAGCTATAAATAATAATCATACCCCGGAGAGCTTTAATTAAAATCATAACAATTGTTCCGTTAAGAGGATGCCCCGCCTTATTCATTTTGCATCTGAAGCACCTATGTGTACAAATAAATAGACACCCACACACACACACACACACCTACCTGCACGCAGCCCCACTTAACAGATAAATAAATAAATGTTCAGGGTCATTATATCCATTGCCAGTATTTTTGCATTAGTAATATACAGTTGGGGTGAATCAAGGCTGAATTGGTTATTTTGCTGTGCATTCTGGGAAGAGAAATTAAATGAGAACACATTCAAGGTGAACAGGAAGAAGTGTACTCTAGTTAAGTGGAATGCTACAGATATGAGGGGTGATGTGAAAAGCAATGTTTTTATCTTTCCCTCCTCTTAATCTAGCCTCTGTCCCTGGGGAGATTAAAACAATGGATTCAGTAATTGAAAAACTAAAATGAAGTGAGGGCAAAAGATTGCCCTTTGAGTTCTAATGATTTACCCCCTCCCACTCCCCAAGATTCATTGGAGCTATGAAATGCACATTAAACAGCCTTTTAAACCCAATATGTGAAAGCAGCAATTGCTGTTTATGTACAGGTAAAGGAGTGTGCACTACAGAACAAACTCAGTAAGAGGGGAAAAATAATCTTGTCATTTTCTTGTTCAGTCTTCGATAATTTCAACAACTGTCAACAAACTGTTAGCTGCAGTGTCACTATTTTTCTCGAGAAACATTGTTTGTGCGGGGTATCATAGAAAAACATGGATCCAGGCAGTTTGTGCATTGTGTACTCATCCCTCTCTCTCTCTCACTCTGACTCACACACACACACACGCCAAATGCATCCAGATCCAACTTTGCTTTTAACTTGGCTTGACACAAAGGGGATCCTTCCTTCCCCACACATCATCTGAAAAGAGGGGAAATCAAAATGACACAAAGAGCCGTCTCGGTATTCAATAGGGAGAAAACTCATTCTGTCATCGCTGCCATACTGTGTGAGATTACAGTGGGGACCCATGGCCCATGTTTCTTTTGCATCCCTCTTACATCCCCCCATTGACGGCTGATGAATGCTGTTCTAAAAGATGTGTCAACACATGTGTGTGCCCAGTATGGGACAACATATGTTTGTATTACTTTTTAACACAATGTATATTGATAACATATTGTGCCAATATGTGTTGCTGTTAACACATTGCATTGAAAAGCAAATTAAACACGTGGATGTGTTCAAAATGATGCGTCCTCTTTAAGGGTGTAGAAACTATCTCTCTTAGCATCTGGCAGCAGTCGTGGCAGCTGCTGCCATCCACATTTGCGTGTTGCACAATGCAGTGTTGATGTTTCTCATTCTGTGCATGGAATCTATAATGAAGCAAGGAACAATTGTGTAACTGCATGACATATGAGTATACTGTACACAGCAGCCATACTGAAAACCTCTCGGCACAGGTAGCATAGTGGTGCACGGGCAGACCACTTCTTTGCTGTTGTCTCCATTTTAAGTAAGATAAGTTCAGGTGATTGGTTTGTTGGTAATTTGTTATGTGGCTTGCAAAACTAACCTTGAATTTATTTTGATTATTCTGACTGCCATCGTAGAAAACATAATAAAAAATGAAGATTGCTCCCGCTCATAATAAAAAATTTAAAAATTAAGAAACCCTGCACAACAGCGCAAGTGATAAAATGAATAATGATTTGATAGAAACAGAAGGAAATAAAAAAACGTGACCATTTTTAAACTGCAAACATTTCAGTCCCATGTGCTCTCAGGCTGCACAGTAACATTTCTGCCCCCTCCGTCTTTATAGTTTCCTGTAATGTAGAAGCCACACGATTGCAGGTTGAGGTGAAGCCCATCAGAGAGACATAGAGTAGAGCCAAGCAGCTCTTCAGGAAATGGGAGACGTTGTCTTCTGCTGTAATAAGACAGGTGGTGCCAACCTCCAAAACGAGTTCAAATGAAAGGAGACCTGTGGAGTGAGCACACTGGGAGTAATGGGAGTGTTCTTTAATCCCTTTACATGTAAAGCTCATTTGCTGGGTGAAACACAAAGAATGTCAGTGCAAGTTCCTATGTTAATGTGTAAACAAGCAGAAAATCATCAGTTGATAACAAGGGGAGAACTCTCATTCCTTGATTGTGCACAGTTGTGCCAGTTCCTTCCCCTGTGTGTGTCTGCTTGTTTTTGATTAGATCCAGGTCATGCATTGCCATGCTCAGAAAAGAGGGAGCAAGGAAATCTTCCAATCTGTCATAATGGTGTGATTATAAAAGTGCATCTATTAAAAGCAAAATTGGCAAAGCCAATTTGGGTAGGTGAGACAAAAACAGCTGGGGGAGGTGTGACAGAAAACTGTCAATGCAAGAAATGTTGCACGGTACTCAGCTGAGTTGGAAAAATGCAAACAGTTCATGGTGGCTTAGCCATTTGTTGAGGTATAGGCTCCAAGCTTTAAGAGGGAGAAGGAAATTTCCCTCAGTCATGACTCATGTCTAAGGTGATGTGACATAGAATATATGGAGGAAATTCATTCCTGGGCCAGAAATCCAGTACCTAACAACTAATGTCGCATTCACGTCATATTGGATTTACCTGCTGTTGGCTGCCGACTGGAAAAAAGCATTCACGTCAGCCTCCTAGTGGTAATTATAAGTAGGACATATGAGAATTTTTGATGGGCCCCACTATCTCCCACTTGGCGTCATGAACTGCAGAAGTGTGTCAACCCAGGTGGGAAACATTGCAGGGAATCCACCGATGTTGACAGTCCAAGGAAATAAAAATCGAAATGATCAGTTATATTCACACCAATACAACAACTCTAATTACGAAAAGCACGCAATATCTGCTACAGTTCACTTATGGTTGATTTTAAATGAACTTGTTGACAACAACAACTGACTTTATGGTCACCATCTTGGTTGTGGACGGACAGAACACACCCATTCTATACTGTGTTAAGTACAAAACACTAAAATACCTGCTGTTTTCCAGGTGATTGCTTTAATCTCATGTATATTTCACTTATTAATTACACTTCAGTCATAAAGGAGAAGGAGGAGATGAAGAGGGAGAGAGAGGTTTAAGGGGATTTCTTTTAAGCCTTGAGGCAAATAACATCACAAATGACATGTTAAGTGGTCTTTAAGGAGTACAACTCAATAGTACAAATAGATTACACACGCTATAGTTTATACTGACTGGCCAGTATGAAATGTTGGTGAAGAAACAAAATTACCATAGAGCATATAGAAACATTGGATGGGACAAAGAAATATCATCTAAGTTATGTACACAGATATACAGCTCCGACCATACAACACTATTATGTTTAAATATGTTTTTTGCTTTCACTTTGCAAGTGAGTCGATGTCAGATAATCGCACGTTATCACAGCGCTAAAATCCTCTGGATCAAGAATTAAACACCGTGGAATGAACACCAGCCCGGCTTAAGCCATTTATAAGCCTGTTTACAAGTTTCATGTCCCCAGAACAACATTGTAATGTGCAGCGGAAAATGAATGAAAAGTAATTTCCCTGAGAAATACTTAACCAGGAACTGAGCAAAGGGATTCTCTTTCTAATCCTCTTTAAAAATGTCCATAAATGCTTTGGCACTGCCTACAGTGGTCATGTATGTCTAATCTAAGTGATACTCCTGCTGCTTGTTTTACAGAGCCTGCCCCACGTTCAGCAGTCCCCACAGCAACGTTTCCTCGTTGGTAATCCCAGTAAATCTCGCTGCCTGACCGCATAACCTGGGCCGTGCAGTGGTTATCAGCCCTGGCCACATTGCGCTGGATCCCTGCCACTTTCTCCACTGTGCCAGAAACAAACCCCAGAGCTCCGTAGATCCACCCCGCACAACCTCGACCCATCAGGACACAACTAAACTTTGGTCAAATTGTTGTTTCACATAATTGTTAGTGTTCTTATAATTCGCTTGGAGGACCAGATAAATTGGGTTTCACGCATCGAGACAATTCAGTCATGTCATGTAAGTTGCCAGTCACAGAAATATCCAGTACAACAAGCTGTACTAAATTTGCTGACATTTGTTGTTTTGTCCAGTGATGAAGGTCCAAACAAACCAGAAAAAGAGAAATACTCTTTGATCCATGCCTGAACACAGTTGTGCCCCTTTTCCTTTTCTAACCAAGGCAGCTATCTGCTCTGCTGCAAGTTCCCAATTATAATTCAAAAAGGGCCATTCAGAAATTCAACTCCCTCCTCTCCCTGTATCTGTTCATTTCGGTCACTGTGTCACCTTAGAGGAGACCATGGTACTCTTATTACCATGGTGATATGAGCTAATGCATCACTGTCCATATGCACACCATGGATGGAAAAGAACAGACCAGGTAAAAAGAAATATGATTGGGTTAATGCAATTATGGGGACATTTAGCCTGGATGATATAGTGAAATTGTCATATTTAATGGCTTTCAATATGCCTATGAATGGAGCGCAGGAGGGAAGGGAAGGCTGTTCTTTGATGCCAGGAGAGGGGCCATCCATGATTTTCATTTCACAGCCTGGTGAGCACATTCGCTGAGGTCTTGATAAGGATGGGGGAGAGGGAGGGGGAGGGGTCAGTGTCACCCTGGGCCCCTGATAAGTATCACCGGACCAACATCCGGTCTGAGCCAACTCTCCAACCAAAGTAGCACTACTCTAAATTAGCTCTACACTATGTGTGGAGTGTCCGACTTATTGCTCAGTCTGCCACTATTACGTACCACTAAACTTGCCAGAAAAATGTTGGTGTAATTTCTGTCCATCTGAAAATGCAAAGTCAGGTGAATTGGAGACTCTAAATTGGTGTGCATAAACACTTTGACTGGCTATGAGGCGTATTGTGGGCTTGGACTGTGTCAGTTATGATAGGGCCACTTCTTCAATAACAGACGTCCATTTCTGATGATGGAGTAGAAAATACACTGTCCCAAATGGTCTCCACTTTCCCTCGCTCCCTCCTCTCTTCCACTCCATCCCTCCCCTTGTCTCCTCCAAGTTACTTCCTGGTAGGAGAGGAGTGGTAGTGAGGGAAGGGAGGAAAGGAGGAGGAGTGAAACAGCTTTGGGATCTGACTGTGAGTGATGGTCAATCTATCTGTGATCACCCTGTGATGCACTGGCAACCTGTCAAGGGTGTTTCCCTGCCTTCTGACCAATGTATGCTGGGATAGGCCCCAGCACCTGTGATCCTGAATAGAAATAAGTGGGAATAGACAATGAATGAAACTGCTAAAATGACTTACTGTACTGTAATTCCAGTAATCACAACACTCCAGTTATGTTAAAGTATGTGGGGATTTAGCTTTCTCCTCAAGAGCTAATAAAGAATACAGAAGGCAACTTACTTAGCATGTCTATATTTGCAGACACAACAGTAAATTAACGTGAACAGAGGAATCTTTCAGAAGCTGCTTTATTATAGCTTATTGCACCAATTTACTGCTCCAGTTAGTACTCACAATTGCTTTGCTACAAGCCTGAACACTGAAACCACTGGTTAAATGCTGTACTTCAATATAAAATTCCCCTTTCAGCCCTTAGTAGGCTTAGCCGATATGATCACACCCCTATTTATATTACTAACAGACACAAATTAGATTACATTGGCATAGAAATAAAACAAACAATCCTAACCCTATCTAACCTTAACCCTTACCTACAAGATACTGAAGACTTTCTGGGCAAAGTCATTATTTTAAGTACCTGAAAAACAAAATAAAATACATGATGGCACTCTAACAACAATGTGACAGACACGTCACTTCAGCATGCCACAGCATCAGAGATAATATCCCATCTCCTTTGTTTTGGATATTGTTACATGAATATAAAGGAAAAAAATAGCGAGGTCTGGAGCTCGGTGTGCTCATACAGTATGTGGCTACAGTATTGTCTGTTGCTTCTTAAAATGCCATGTATAAACCAGTGGTCTCCAACCATGTGCCACCGAGAGCCGTGTGCATGCAGGTTCACAAACACTAAAGCAACTGATTTCACTGATTAGCACACCTTCAACCAGAGAGGAGGAATATATTCTATGATTATGTAGTGCTCTTGAACACAAACCTTTAGGCACAGTTTAGAATATAATCATTTGTACACATGCACTTTTGAATCATGCAATTTATAATATTTGTCATGACTATTTTACATTCTAAAATCAAATAAAGGTTGAGAAATGATTTCATGAGTTAATACATTTATATTGCTCATTTTTACCACAAGGACATTCTAAAAGGGAAAAGAGATTCAATTAGAAAATAAATGGATTTAGTGAACACAGCCACACAGACCGGATTTGAAATTGTGCAAACAAGACTAACTAGAAATCTTGTAAAATAATTCATGCTCCTGTTGTTTGGACAACAGTATGTCATATGATTCCCCCTGTCTCCTTCACATAGACTTTTCTAAAATAGCGTGCAATCTCATCACAGATATGTTAAATGAAACCCTCAAAGACAACACAGTGGAACAAGAGAGCTTATTTCAATTGCAGATGATGCACTCAGCACTGAAATGTTTACTTTAGTGTCAAATTCTATAAGACTATACGTGGTGTGATATGGCTACTGGGTAGTGATGTGTTGATGCCCATTTTTTTGCAAATTGTGCAAAAGCATGACCAGCTCTCAGTGCAAGAATAAGATTCAATTTATTTGAAAGAATTATGATTAAGATTTATTTTGATACACATAGAATTCTTACCATGGTTGACCTACCGTACATATCATTTACAACTAATGCACAGCCTGTCTTTGCCTCCATTCATTTCAACATGGTAAGGGTCCCATAGACCTAATGTCAGTTCTAATGCAACGCTAATGCAATGCTAATGCAAGTTATTTCCTTTCAAAAATCCTACACACACATGCATACACATTAGCACACACATGCAAACACGTGTGCACAAACAAACACGCAAACACATACATACACACACACACACACACACACACACACACATTTTTTCATTGAATACTGGCCATCTTTGGCCCAATTAGTGCCACCCTCTTGTTGCACCAAATCATTTGTGCCATCTGTGTGGCATGCATTACCATAATCATTAACAACACAACCACCACTGAAGAATGGAATCTGGTCATGGATGACAGCTCACTTGCTCACAATGGATCTCCAAGGAACTCTTAACCTCAGTGGCAGCAATCTGTAAATAAACTTATGGCCAATGATAAGAATGGGAAAAATCAAAGTAAAAAAAAGTCTGGCATGTTCCTAAGGTAGTTAGATGATGTCTGGGGCCTTATGCTTCTATGGTCCCTCTAGGAAGGCTTGCAGTTATGTGCTGTTTACCCTGCTTAATTAACCAAATTCCCCTGTCTTCCCCTGTCTACAGCCACCTGTACAACACACCTAAGAACAGACGAAGATTATGGTAGCGGGTCCCGAGAGCCACTCAAATCAACAGCCTCTAATGCCTTCTCTTCTGGGACATACTGATATTTGCTCTGAGCACAGGCGAAAACAACAGCAAACAGCCACCGACTGTCACATGGACAGAGATATGAGCATGTTAATGTGTGCATACACACACACACAGACAGACAGGCAGGTATACATACACTCACACGCAGATAAACAAACACATTTTTAATGAATGTTCATGCAAAAACACATTATGTGTAGATTATATGTCAAATCTAAACACACAATTTTCACACACTATACAAATATGTATAATCAGTGATTTTTGGAATGACATGCCATGATCAGAATCATATATTGTATATCATAAACATCATATAATCATCCATAGGAATCTTGCATTTTGTTATACAATGTCTTTATCCCCGATTAGATATTTTTCTGAATTGCAACTACACTGTGACTGTAAACAACATAAAAGAAGACTGTTTCTTCTAAAAAGGAGGATGAGGGAAAACAGACTATAACGTGATATATAATTCAGTACTCCGAAGAGTCGCCTGTGCTCTAATTTAGTCAGATTACCATCTGTTTATTTGATTTTCTTTTCCCTATAAACCGGGGGTTGGCTCAAGCAGATTAAAGAGTGCCTAAGCAGCCTAAATTGCATGTCAAGGAGTCCATTAATGGGCAGGAAATGGCTTTGGGGGAGAGTTACATGTGTGGCTGCGAATGGATCCATAACCAAAGGACATGTTTACAACCTTCGTAATGGGTCTCTGTTGTAAACTCATTGTAACTCCACAGGATATATCTGCCTTCTTGTCTGCATCTCAAGTTATGATTGTATTGTCACTGAAGATATGTGTCTTATAATAATATGAAATGGCTCACTGTGTGACTGGGAAAGCCTCTGACAAATATTTCTGCAATATGTATAGGTATCTAAAAGCACTGGGTTTACATGGATCCACGTTTCAATAACATTAGTTACTTGATGTGCTATTTGCCAGCTCCTCCTTTTGTTTTAAGAACAGCAATTGTAATCCATTTGTTACATAGCAGTTGCAGGAGTAATATACTGGCTAATGTAGTTGCAGAATAATGGTGAGTGTATTGAAGGAATTAGGACTGAATGATGAATTAGAATGATGAATTTGACAAAATTAAATTTGTCTTGAAATTCATTATGTGCAGTATGACACACTTTATTGTGAGCACAACACATTACATGCAAACCTCTTATTTGTGGCCGTCTTTGAAATGAGAATTCAAGTCAGCTGTCCTGTTGCATTTGGTATCCACTCCATTGACCTGCTAATGCCCTCTACTGGTGCTGCAACTGCCATGCTAGCGCTGACCCTTTAGATTCAGATAAGAGGCACCCAATTTATCTGTCTCCTTTATAGATTATTCACAAAATAAACTGAGACTTTGGTTTAACTTCCCAGCCTTGAGGCTCTTTATGAAACGGGTGACTGCCTTATGTCTTTACACAGTATGTGCCTATGGAATGTAAATAGCAATTTAGTTTGTATCTTAATGTTAATGGTTTATGAAGCTTGAATGACCAAGTTTCTCTTCGTGTACGTCATTTTCCGTTTCTGGGTCTGGCCTGGGAATTGGAACATTGTTAGCAAGGCCAGCCTGCTAATACAATTCAATCTGATTTTCTGTCTTCTCAATACCCATCAAATGCTGTTTTCTCAGAGCCCACATATAGGCTTGCATTCATCTGTATTTATTGTAACTGTGCTTACTCTGTATGTGCTCAAGTGAATCATTTCTTTACTCTGTCACTTTCTTTGAAGGAGATTGAAATATCTAGTATAATGACATTGGGAACTGTTTGAGGGAACCAAGGACAACAGATGGTAAACAGTAAGGCTCTTTCGCTCAAAACAGTTTTTTTTGTTGCTCTAATTTGTTTTGACAGATATGTTCCCCCTAACCATGAAACTCTACAGTTAATATTTGAAATGTTATTTTGCAATTATTGGCCTAACTGAGCTGAATCTCTCATTTCTGTGTGTGTGTGTGTGTGTGGGGGGGGGGGTTACTGTACACATCATGGACACATAGAAGGCTGGGCAATAATACAATATTATCGCTTATTGTCTTTCAAAAGACAATAAGCCAAATATATCGAGATTAAAAAATGATATTGAGCAATCGTGATTCTCAATATCATTTTTCAATTCTTTGGCTAATGTAATAATATAAACCAAATACTAATTCAAATCTCAAGGGGATGTTATTTGAACTATAGAGTTTGATCATGCTTTAAATTAACATGCAGTTCAATGCCAATCAATATGAATGTTCAACATGTGATTTTGTATGCTAGCAGATATTGTTATATGTATATACATATGTCAATAATTTCCTCTTATTATCATAGTATTAATAACATAGAAAGCCTAAATACTTATATTCTGTTGAAATCATATTGATCGTAGTGGTGTATTCCCACTTTTGGATGAATCGCTTTGCAAATAGTTCAATACAGCTTCCTGTCACGGCCGTGCCCCTGTCTCTCCTTATGTTTTCCTGTGTTCCCCATTCCTCCTGTGTTCCATGTCCGCGGTTTGACTCTCTCAGTGTTTGTATGTGTGTATGGGTTCCTGTCCTGCCGCTTACCTGGATCCTACACTCCTGCCTGCAATCAGCTCATCATCTCCTCAGCCAACACACCTGTCATCCATCAGCTCATCACCTCTCCAGTATATCAACCCCGGCTCTTCTCCCACTCATCGCCAGATTGTTGTTTCTGCCTTTGTGGTAGCTGCTCCCCGGCTCACTTTGCTTATTGATATCCTCTATCATAGTTTCCTCATGTTTGCAACCTTTAACACCTGTGTTGTCTCCCGTGCTTCAGGATCCCAGCCAGTCTGCC
>OOFE01047510.1:12808-39914 GCA_900323365.1 Monocentris japonica
TTTGCCTTGTAAGGACCGCAACACAGCAAGCCAGAGCAAGTCAATTGTTCCTTTTGCCACCCAATCAATGCCCCCTGAGCTACAGATAAACCAATGGGTTGCTCTCAAAAGGTCATAACAGTCGTTACAGATCTGTGTTGACTGAATTAAAGATTAGAGACGTTCCCTTGCCATCTAATCCTCCACCTATGAAAAACACAATGGTCACACATGTGGACGTATACATGCAAACACATCCTCACACACAACTGAGCATTTATGTGAAACCTTGCCTCCAAGGAACTTTACCAGTGTCAGCATCTATCTTGTTAAAGGTGAGATGGGCAGACCAGGCAGTTGACTGTCAGCTTATTTTTCTTAAACCATGAATACAGTGCATAAAACTCACTGGAGTGAAACTCACAAAGATGATGCTCTGGCAGACAACAGAATTTAAAGTGTCAATACATGTTCAAACAAACCCTCTTGCCGCTGTCTTCAACTTCCAAAATGGAAAGATTAATCAACTGTTTATTAAACTTTCATGCTAGCATTACAAAGCAAATTAATATGGCAGGATCCATACATGCCATTTGATTCAATTTATAGTAAATAAGTCATTCAGCTCCCAGCAGGCTTCCTCTCGCTGTGTCAAAGCCCCAGCCCTTACAGTTGCCAGCTTTTTCAACAAAATTCAAAACTTGAGTTTTATTTTTTCGAGGTGACACACTAAAACAATCCGAAAACATCTCTTTTTTTACTGCCACATTTTGGGGGATTTTTTAATCTGGCAGTATACGATGGATTTAAGTGTCAGGAGCTAATTCCCCTCTGTGACACACTGTAATAGATTACTAGGGCCTAGCAGTGTGATGTCAGCAGCCGGAGTGATGGAGTGTTATCATTCGTCCGTGACCTGTGATCAATCACCACATTCAATTTGAAGCTGATAGTTGAGGAGGGGCCAGTGAGCCAACAACGAGACAAGGTAAATTTAGGACACCTGTCCCTGTTGGCTGAATACTGATGACCTCAACAGGCTAATGTTCAAATCAATGTTTAGATAACAACTATAGATTAGTTCTGCTCCCACAGGGGAAATGGTCAGCCGAGATTTGTTTCTGCCGTAGTTTGCCAAAACACAATCTGAGCTCTCTGTAACTCTGAAACTTTTTTTTTAAATGCAACTATTTCCTAACTTGGAACTTTGATGGTGATAAAGTATTCATATTTGACTTTACCACAGTGCCTTCCTTGATGGGTAGTATGCTCATGGAGAATGTGCTTGAGTGAGCCAGGATACACGCAGCCCCAGAAACAATTGTAGAGTGTAGAGTAAATGGTGATCATCAAACGCAGCCCTTGAAGCACAATTAGGCTGGGAGGTAATGAAAGGCGTGGCCTGGGACAAGAAGATGGAGTGCCAATAGAGGAGCCACAGGGCCTCATCTACACCTCATGACACCTCTCCCTCTCTCTTTCTCTTTTTTTTTTGTCTGTCTGTCTATCTCTCCTACTCTTTCTCTCCAGCAGAGCACGGTGTAATCTTCCACTCCCCTGTGGGTGCGGGGAGTAAATCAGCACAGCTAGATCGCAGGCATCAATCTCAGCCAGCCCTCAGGATGGGCCACTTGTGAGCCCCCGGGGAAGCATTTCCTCTTCCCTCCAAATGAGAGACAAATGTTGGAGGGAGAAAGCAATGCAGCACAGTGGGGGTGGGCAGGCAGGCAGGCAGGCAGGCAGGCGTTTTTTTTGGTAAGAGTGGCAGTGAGTAAAAGTGATAGGATAGGACGGAAGTGGCTGAGACAGAAGAGTGAGTGACTACATTGTAAAAAAAAAACCTGTAGTTAGCCTTAAAACCCTTAAATCTAAAATCTTTGTCATGAAAACACGTAAAGAAAGTGTCCGTAGGGTGAGATCATTTCACTTGGATTGATTTTCTTCAAAATGAATTGCATTGTCATATTGGTGGATTTGTTTAAAAAAAAAATCAGATTTTAAAACTAAATGCTGGATAAAACGGGAAGTTAAGACAGACATTGTTTGCAGTGCAGCTTGTGGTGGATAGGGCAGTGAGTGATAGGGGGAAGAGCTAAGGAATAATGGAGTTTGATTGTGGAGTAGAATGAGGACACAACATTTTTAATTTGATGTCGCCATTTTGGGCATTGCAATAAAAGGAATTAATGCAGCAATAATAGATGTTAATTTTGGTGTATTACGACTTGAAAGATAATACGACCTCAAACCTTGTTTTTATTTAATTTTCACCCCAAACAGTGGCAGGGCTGACATGACATTGTATTCCCAGTCTGCCTTAACTTCATAACAGCAGAGCAGGATGGAGTGTGAGCATGGGTAAGAATGTGTTCAAAGGAAGGAAAGGTGTGAAGAAATTAAATCATATTTGACATTTTGTAAAAGTTGGGATACGATATATAGTTTATTGGCTATCACATATTGGCTGTCTTGCGAGCTCCCTTTGTCCTTGATACGAGGTCTTATTATCCTTGTACCGTGTGAGAGTACATACTGTGAAACTCAATGTTTCCACCAATATCACCAAGACAAATTCCTGTTCATTCAACGTACTTGCTGTTTAAAGTGATTCTGATTCTGAAAGCTTTTGTGGTTTTACTGTATAAGGCCTGCGTGGTTGATATTCTAATTTCAGGCTGGCAAGAAACTTTTAATGTGATTTGTTCTTTCATGAATATGTGTGTTTGTAATATAGTTGTCCAAACCTCTGGGTCATACATTTTATATATATATTGTCATTATTGGGTTTTGGCAGCCATGCTTATTTCCCAGTTGACCATGCAAAATGAGGAAAGTTCCTCATTCCAAGTATACAATAGTTTATAATGCAGTATAAAGTAAGACCAAAGGTAATATAAATGACATGGTGAGATTTCAATATACTGCTGGAAAATAACAGCAACAGAAAAAAAACAAAAGCTATATCTAGAACCATTTCGAGCAACCATTTCCCAAATCGAGATGTCACTGACGTCAGCTGCAGTGGAGTCATACTGTGCAGTATGGCTTGTATTTGTTCAGTTGATAACCACGAACAAATAAAAAAGCAGGCGTTTAAACAAGGAGAACAAAGTTTAGAGGAGGACAAAGACATATGAAAAATAGATCCCCGCAGAGGACAGTCTTTTGCTCAGTCGTCTTTTCTTTATCTCTTAAGAAATAGGAAAGATATCAATTTTGTATCATTTTGTGATCACCTTCATCTGAAATGTTTCACCTAAAAAGCCCCTTGGGAGCAATGAGGAGATAACAGAGAGAATAAACTCTTGAGACATTATGAGACAAATGTGAATAAGCTGCTACTGTGGCTGCTGCCCCCATGATGTCAACAGGAAAATGTAGCAGTATGTGAAAACTGCATGTTTGAGGAGAAGGATCCACATCGGAGACATAAAACACCATATTGAGTTTTCTTTTAGATCTTTTTCTAATCTCATGGTCTCATATTCAGCAGGTAAATTTCAGATCATTTGGAGATGCCATGAGGCACGAGCTTATATGTGGTTGTTTCTCCTGAGCTGAATTTGAGAAATAGGAGAAAATACCGTTATTTTCATCTTAGTGTTAAAAAGCTCATTTGTGTCTAGGAGAAATAAAAGGTAGAAATATGAGATTTTTTCTTAGAGTTTGCTTTCCTATGGACACTCCAGTTTTTAAATCAAAGACATAGAAATATTTATTTGAGGAGAAAACAAAAGAGAAATAGTTCCACACTCACATTTATTCTCAGCGTGCCTGTTTCAAGAGCCTGGCGCTTGGGGTGAATTGCACAGCAAGACAAATGATGAGAGGAGTGTGGTGGAGGATGGACAGGTTTGAGGATATTACAGTGGTAAATACCCATCTGTTGTCCAAAACTCCTGAATTGGCAGTCAAGAGCTGTTCCATTTTGCTGATTAAGAGGCTCAATATTTTATGGATTGTCATCAGAATGTGTAAATCTGCTCAGCGCTGTCATGCCTGCATCGTGTGTGTACACTGAGAAGATTTAGCGGTCCACTTTATGCCACATTTGTCATGTAAAAGGCAATTGCTACAATGCCTTCAATGGAATGTAAGAGCAGTGACCACAGCCTTTTAAACTGCACTGAGAGCGTTTTCTACTGCCTTTTCATCTTGAGTCCATTATTTGTGGCATAGTATTCCCAGATACTTATATATAGTTTCTGCAGATGACAATGATTTTGAACAGAATCTTTCTTTCTTTCTTTGTTTCTCTTCATACATAAAGTTACTCCTCTTAATGTTTATATTTATAGTCATAAACACAAACATCCGGTTAATATTTTTAAAAAAGGGCAAAAAGCCTCCAATGTGACAATATGAATGCTGAATTCTTGCATCTAGGATCTTTTATTTATAGTATTTGTGAGTGTCAAGTTGCTCTTCAAATCGTCTGTATACTCTTACCGCACAGCCACATCCTCCGCTAACAATGAACAACACATATTCACTAACTAGCTCATTAAACAGGAAATATGTTTGGCAGACAAAAAACACCCATTGATATTCATACAAAATGTTATTTTTACATTAAGATATGCAATGCTGCCTTTTTACAAATCCCATAATAAGAGAGGCAACTCTGGTCTTCACAGTCCCTGGATAGAGAATACAGCTTTCCTCTGATATCTATAGATTTCTTTATTCCACATCAAAGAAACTGTTAGCCTTGGGTTATGCTTGTAAATCATCCAACTGAAACTTGTGCAAGGATGTCTGACACTCGTCAGACATTCAGGCTTGGCAAAGTCTATTTTCTATTGTGAAGGAATTCATTCTCTGTGTTTTTGAAGCTGTCTCACAAGGGCTTAAGTGCTCCAGCAACACAGCCATAAGACATGTTGACAAATCACACAAAGACCATACCTGTGTGTGGGAGAGTAGACCCTGAAACCACACCAAACCCTACTGGAGTGACAGTCAGCAAATTAGAGGTGTAACTATTATTCTAATAGCTACATAAGCATATGCCCCTGGAATTGAAAGGTATCCAGGCGTGTGGAGGGCCCTGACCTGCAATAAATCAGTCTGCAATGTCATGATGTCATGATGTCATGAACGTGATATTTGCCACTTTTCATCTTCTACAGGTAATGAAAGGCTCAAAGGCTAAAGCCACCATTAGCAACAAATTAAAGTGGCATTGTCACTTCTGGTATTCGAGTTATGTATAATGGGAGCCGGTCCATCACAGTAAAAAGTTACTTCAAGAGACTGGTTTACTGTGGTGCGCTGGCTAATGTCCCTGCAATCAGCCATTACTCATAGTTTCTAAGTTGTGATGGATGTGTGTTTGTTAAATGCTGCCACTGTACTGTTATTAATTCATCCGTTTCCCTGAAGCCTTGCCTCAATAGAAATTCTAGTCCGGAGATTGTGTGTTGTGCAGTTCAATGCTTTGAGGGCCCTCAGAGGAATCACAACAGACAACTGTGGGTTCTGCACTGAATTAATCAGTTGGTAAAATCTGTGAATGAACAGTCATTTTGGTTGGGAGGGGCCCTAAGCAGAAAAAGCCCATTAAGAAACAGTTCCTTCTGTAAGTACATTGTAATTCCTTGGCTATATCTCAATAAAACATATCCTCCAAAAAACCTCTATAAAACAGTTTCCCAAAGAGATCAAACTCTGCCTCTGTGAGTGATATTTACCAGTCACCCAATTATTTTTAGCATGCTGTCAATGTGTGCTACACACCCACGTAGAGGGAAACAGGGTTGTGGAGGGTGTTTGATTGCGGCCTTTATAGAGAAACCTTTGCGTCAGATGCAACAGCTGTCAAAGGAGCAGCTCCCTTCATTAGCAGTCCTACCAGAGTGTTCCAGCAGATCGGTGCCAAAAGCCAAGAGTTGTGCTGGAAAACGCTCTAATCTTACAGCAAGGAATGATGGGGAGGCAGAAAGAAATAGAAGATTTGGAAAGGATTTAGGCAGGGAAAAGATTAGAAACCCATATCGGCCTTATCGTGCTGCCTCCACACTGGGGAGCTGAATGAAGCAACTGTCAAATTTGAAACATACAAAAGCAGTAATCCTACAGTAAACAGAATGGTGGGTTTTAAATACAGCAAAAAGCAGACAGCGAGAGAAAGACAGCAAAGAATCTATCAGTGTCTGAACAGCCTGCCTATGCAGAGAGCGCTCTGGGAGGGTCTGTCAGGTCACGGGCCTGACTGCCAACGCTGGCAGAGGATCCTCGGCCACATGGGGAGTGGGTGAAAGTGAGAGCGTGTGAAGACGCTGACAAAGTCTCCCACGGAACAAGGCATTTGGAGAGTATCAGTGTGTCATCTCGAAAGGCAGAAGAGTCTGTGGTCAAGTGAACGAGAGATTAGGAATGTAGCGATTAGGAATGCACTCACCTCCTGCCGGGACCTCGACAGAGCTTGTGTCTTTCCTTTCCCACTTGAACCAAGCAAAATAGGTATTATTTGTGTGACAGGAGTGATCTGGCTGGGGCAGGGGGGTGCATGCTGGACTGTGCAAGCAGGCAAGATGCTCTGTTGTCCCTCTAGTACTGCTGTTTGAAGTGGCTGTCAACTTAGGGCAAAGACAAGGTGTGTGTGTGTGTGTGTGTGTGTGTGTGTGTGTGTGTGGACATGGGCCAAGTTTCCTCTCTTATCAATAATGAACACCCAGAATGACACGACATTGCCCCAAAGGCCCTTTGCAAGAGACAGCAGCTAAGCAACAACCCTATGCATATTTTCCCTTCTTATCAATTGTTCATCTTTCTCATCTTTAATTTCTCCCACTCTTACTGAGTCATCGTCCACAGATGATATCATCGTGTTTTTGTGGCAAAGATATTAAAACGTGAATATTAAAAATAACACCTTTCTCAATTATCTTCTGCCAGTTTTTCAAGTCTTTAGCGTTGAGCATCTTTGTATTTTTGGCTTAATAAAGAATCCTTGGAGGACTGTTACCTGAAGAAGTCAGCAGTGGATATTGAATGGATATTGAATTCCAATAGTGAAAAAGATAAAGGCTTGAAGTCAGTAACAGAAGGAAAAACATCAATGGAAATAGGAAGGGGAACTTAATGTGCTCTCTTTTTAGGCCAATATCTGTTCATACAACATCCATGTCCCATAGCACCCATATATCATAGCTCTCCAGCAGATGTAACAATTCAAAATGGTTGCCTAAATATTCTGAAAAAAATGAATGAAAGAATAAAATGACTATGACTGGAAGATTATTCCACCAATGGGAATCCAGGACAGGGGGGCAGCTGCAGAGATGGCCAGGTTATGGGAAGGGGTTGAAAATGTCTTGTATGTGAGCTGCACAACACAGGGCAAGACGATGTGGTTTCCTTTGTAGCTGGGAGTTGGGATCAGGCATCTACTGTCGTAATGCATTTGGTATCTGTTCTATAGGAATCTCATGTTAGGGATTCTCAGCCACTATGCATGCTTGAAAAGGAACAGAACTATTATCCTTTAGCATTTTAACCATCTCACCAAGTCAACAAGCTGTAAAGGCACGGCTGTTGAACTGTGTGATCTGAACTGTGTGATCCCTATGAACTGGTAGAATATTAAGAAGAAACAACCCTTTGAAGAAACAAACCCTACTTCATGTCTATGCACAAACGATGCATCTTGCTCAGTGAACTGCTTGCAGCTGTTCATGATTACCGAACAGGTCATTTATATATATATACATATTCAGTAGCGTGTTTGATACCCCTGCTGACTTCTTTGGCCGCTTGTTTTTTAAAGCATTGTCATGCTGCTTGGTATGCAACCCACACAGGATCTCCTTCAGGGCATCATCAGTGGAGGCTGAAGTCTGATGAGGAAAAAGAGAGGGTGAAGAGAGAGAGAAAAAAAGATTCTTTACACAGTAGACCAGAAAAAGGCATAGCATATCCAAAAGGCGTCAATGTTTTGACCACAGTGTTTTGATTTGATGAACTATAGCTCAAGGGCTACGGCGCCTTGGTCCCCATCATACCAACTCGGCCATCGATTGGCAAGAAACTTCAGCCACCAAACTTTTTCACAACGACTTGATTGGTATATACTGCACATCTCTGCGAAGCTGTTCACTTTGCGATTACTTTAATGTCAGACAAAGACAGTGCCTGAAAATGAGCACCTTGGTTGCCTTTACCCTTCCTAACTTCTCCTCATAACTCCTTCGGGAAATGAAGCAAGTTGATTTGCCATTCTTGAGCCAGGGCCTTAATTACATACTAAGTCATGCCTGGCACAGAATTCTTATCCCCTTCTGCTGTATTTGGCCGGCACCATGCGCTTTGCGTGCAGATTGAGGATTGGGTGCAATTTGTGTTCAGTTTAGACTTGGCCCTTGATGGTTCGTCTTTCCCATCAGCCCTGATGAGAGAAATCTGAGGTCATATTAAGGCCCGTTTTCAGTCCTTCTACACTGTATATATAATAAAAAAACGATTGACTTACAAGCCTATACATGTATTATGACATACTGAGCTAATAAAGAGAGTCATTCTGTTTTATACATCCCACAGTGATATTCCAAAATTAAAGGAGAATTAGAGTGGAGAAATGGAAGGAGAAAAAACAAGGAGGGGGGAAAAAAGAAATGAAATTGCCTCTCATTGCCGTAAGCTTTCCAAGCTTTCTCTCTCTTTCCAAGCTTTCTCTCTCTTTCCAAGCTTTCTCTCTCTCTTTCTTTCTCTCTCTCTCTCTCGCTCTCTCTCTCTCTCTCTGAACTTATTGGTATCTTATTAGATATGTCTCTGCCATACACAGTTATTGTGCTGGGAGTCTTTTCAAGGCCCAAATCCCAGCAAAGCCTGCAATAATCTGTCACTTGAGGGAGATGCCCCCACAGACAAGGGCCTCCTAATCCACATAGATCAATAGCGCACTGAAGCTAGCTCCCCAGGCCCCTGTGCACCACTGTCCACCCAGTGACAGCAGCTTCCTTTGTGTCTTGTGTTTCCCCCGCTGCCACCGATCACATTCCCAAAGTCCCCACGGGCCGTCATGAGGTTAATGAGCAGGATAATGGAGGCATATTAGAGTCAATATCTGACCTTTGGATAAGGGTCAATGAGAGCGACGGGGGAGACAGAGCACACCGCGGCCAATCTGCACCACAAAACCTAATAGGTCCTTTATAGAACACAGATGATCCAATTACCTTGCACGCTTCATCACACGGCTGGGTACCGTTGGCTCCGCTTGTCAAAACACAGAGGATGTTATAGGAAATCCAGCAATTAAGGTTTAATTTTCTTCTGTGGAGAAAGGCCGATGGCAGGTTCCATATTTTACCACTGACGAGACTCTCTGGACTGGCACAATTGCATCAGACTGGACTAGAAATGAAGCAGGAGGAATACTCTCTCGCTCGCTCGCTCACTCTCTCTCTCACCTCCATCCCAAAAACAGGATTTTTCTGCCTGTCCGTCTCCCTTTATTTCCCTCAGCTCGAGGGCAGAGCAGACAGTGTGGGCCATAAGGGATCAGCTTAGAGAACAGTGAATGACGGTGACTTGATTCATTAGATTGTTTGAGATCAATGCTAGATCATAGAGTTGGACAACTGGCTGTCATCTCTGAGTAGAGGGGCCCATTTATATTTTGGTTCCTAATATGGCTGTCTCCAGGGATGTCCAAGTCAATCACGGCTTTAATGAGGGAGAGGGAGGTGAGGAGCAGTACAGGATATTGCCCCTTTAAGGTAGTTAGTCATCTTAAGAAATCAGTCACTTGGTGAGTTAGGGCACATGCCATGTACTCGCAATGTTGTGGGTTCCTCCAAAAATCCTCCAGGCTTGGGAACTGGGATATTTTGGAATAACATTTATAGTTACCTTGTCACCCATCTATCTATCTATCTATCTATCATTGTGCAGAGACAAACAAATTAACAAATAGATACTCACATGAGGAAAGATGGAGACTGGAGTATTGGAATGACTGACAGGTTTTGGAAATTTGGGAAGTTGCCAAACAATCACAACACACATGTGCACACACACACACACACACACACACACACACGCACACACACACACATATATATGAGCGAGAGAGAGAGATAGTAGATACATTGATACATACCGTTTGCTGTTTATGATGCATGATTAGCTGAATGATAATATAAAACAAGAAGTACAGTGGAGTCCACAACCAAGAACTCTTTTGTTTCATCATGTATCAAAAACTAATACACATTTTTAGTCAAATGATATTTCTCAAACAAGATTACATGGTTCTTCACTAATATAAGCCAAAAAAAAGTTAGTTGTTAGTATTTACTAAGAGTCAAAATTTCTCAATATTTGGTATGTCCACCGTTTGCCTTAATCACAGCTTGCACTCTGTCGGGCATCGATTCTACAAGTTTTTGCAGAATTTGAAAATCCACATTATTCCTGTGGAGGGAAAGCCGAGGAGCATACATGTGTTAGTATTTGAATGAAATATATGGTGTGACAACAATTTGAGGAAACCTTACCAAATAGTGTGAACAAGCTAGTCAGATATATTTCAATTTCATACGAGCATTTCTCAAAGATCTAAAAATGCTGATTGGCATTGGTTCTAAATAATGTATTCTTGAATAAGAAGTATCAACTGAATAAAAAAAATCTATTTGTTTTTGATAAATGATGATCGGTAGTGGACTCAGACTTTTGGACCACACTGTATATTTTGTCCCATTGCTCATTACCTGGGCATACTGACCTTAAAATATTTATGTTCCCAACTGTATATGGAAGAAACGAAGCAGATTGCTGGATTCCATGCCGGCTATGTTCTACCTAGTACTAATGTGTAAATGTGCTCAGCTTTCCAGAGGTGCAAAGTACCATGTTTGCCATAATAACTAAGTACCTTCAAGTACACTCTGCATACTAATAGACATACTGGCACCAACACAGGTCTGAAGAGTTTCAACCAGAATCACATTATCGATGTCTTTCAGAACTGCATGATTACATGTAAAAAAAGAGTGGGAGTATTTTCAAATCAATTTACTATTTTACCCTGCTGCGATAAAGGGTTCAAGGCCGTAGGGCTGAAATTTCTCCAATACCCGCGAGACGGTACATGATCGAGACATGAAATTCGGCAGAATGATAAATAACGGTGCGCAAATGCTTCCCAATAAAAAATGACCTTAGTCAGCCTGATGGGGTGCTATAATTATAGGCCAAATTTTAAAACTTTGAAAGGCCATAACTCCTATGCTGTAAGTCGCATTGACTCAAAACTTGATACATATATCCAGCTATCCTTGCTCTACAAATTTCCTTCAAGGAACACAAAGTCTGCCGATTGGATCTTTTGCTAATAAGTATTTTTTTCCATTTTTTTCCATACTTCTTTCACTTTATGAACAACAGCTCTAGGGGGCATACCTACATAAATGATCCATAAATGAGCCCAATTGGATAAATTATATGGCCGTCATCAACCAATGAGCTTGGCAATGGGCATGGCCTAACACAAAACTGGCCTTAACTCAATTACCATTTGTGCAGTCAACACCAAATTTGGTAAACTTATTCAAGACAGGTCAACAAGCAAGACTGCAATGACATTCTGAAAACAACCAATAGGGGGAGCCACAAAGGCCACAAGATTGTATCTCTTGATCCAGTCATTGCATATGTCATGGAATTTGGTACACAACCTGTAGGATCAGGTACTAGTCAAAATATGAAGTTTGGTCATGATTGGTGAAAGTGGCCGTGGTCTATCCCATACAAATCATGGAACGGTACATAACTGACACCAAACTTGGTTGCCAGATCTAACAATCCTTCCTTTACAAATCCACCTCTTGGGCCGCCCAAGTATACCGTAACAGTTTGGTTTTGGTTAGTGATGTGAGCGTGGCCTATGCAAAATGGCATATACTGTAGCTCATATTAAACGTGGTTAGGGCTTGAACCCCGGCAGCACATTTCCATCCATTCTCTTCCTCTCTGTCTCTTTCTCTATCTCTCTCGCTGCAGTGGATGGTGCAGAGAGGAAGTGTTACGACTTCTCCTCTCAGCACTGTGGATAGCCACAGCAAGTTAACAATGCAAATGGGACTTGAGTGGAACTGCATCATGCCTTAAGTGCATCTATTCAGAATCACCCTGCCCTAAGGACACAGTCCTTAGACTGCTGGAAAGGGACAAAAAGTGTGTGTGAGTGAATATGTGCATGTGTATTGATTATGATAGTATTCCAGCACAGCCATATTATTTATAACCAGTTTTAAACATAGGGGGAGAGAACCCTGGGATAATATTAAAAGCCACCCTTCGATTACAATTTTTGGCAAGCCTGTATTACATTTC
Organism: Monocentris japonica; assembly: GCA_900323365.1. Lineage (NCBI taxonomy): Eukaryota > Metazoa > Chordata > Actinopteri > Trachichthyiformes > Monocentridae > Monocentris > Monocentris japonica. The sequence goes on from OOFE01047510.1 coordinate 25,130, forward strand.
AAACTTGGTGTAGACGTACATTTATAAAATGTTGAGATGTGAATTTTTGATTTGTGGCTCGAGGCAGTGGATTTTATATGCAAGCCTCTTTGCTGATTATTTTGGAATAATCATTCCATTACAAGAACATGGCTCCAAGGCATAATATGTGTAGTGTGTGTTTCCTCAAAATAAATATGTTTCATCTGGAGTAAAATATGAATTTCCTCCCAGCACAGGCAAAAACAGAAGTATCTAAATGATAGGGCAAACAAAACAAATGACCACAATGCATGCTATTGTTTGTATTGCCGTTATATCACTTGAAAAAAACCCCACTAAAAACACAGGAACAACCTTTTTGGAAAATTGATTAAAGACAAATTAAATTAAAAAGTGGTCCTACAAGAATTATACAAATTGTAGCAGTGTGACAAGCTACTGCTGAGCAATAACAGTGGAACTCTCATAATAATATTGTAAACCAATGTTTTGATCCTTTTGAGCAACTTTGATGTTACTTCAACCTAAAAGGCATCCATTTACTTATTCCCTTTTATTTGGCCCAGCATAAGCATTGTCCTGATGTATTTTATTATTCCCAAGAGGGTTATGTCAAGGAAATGCCATCAAACAATATACATTTTTCATATGCACAAGAGGGGAGCTCTTTGTGTTACACACCCTGGGCACAAACAACAAATGTATGTAAAAATTATTCCAAAGACAACACTGTGCAAGCAGGTGTCCTCAAGGAATTCCAATGCATATGTAACCTTATGCTAACCTGCATGTATGCAACAGTAAATGGCGGAGTGCATATGTTCTGTTTTCTAATGCATTTCTTCTTATTCTTTTATTTCAGATTGCACGTCTGCTGCGAATCACTTCATCTGTTTACGGCACATTTTGATTTGTTCCACAGTTCCTTCTTCAGCATTTCAATCTGCTTCTTTGACACTTTCCATTTACGAGAGCCTTGTTTCCAATATGATGTGATATGAATGTTTGTTTCTGCACCAGGGAATACTAAGTAAGGCACACTTTGACACTCTTTGTATTTTTATGAGGTGCCTACTCTGATTCGTGACTTAAGTGTGAGAAAAGGAATGGTATTTGTTTAAATGAGGCGTCAGTGCATAGCTGTAGCCTGAAAGGTTAGAATGCCGGAGTTGTGACAGAAAGGTCGGCAGTTTGATTCTACAACTTCAGTGGAGCTGCTCAAAAGTCAGCAATTTTCTGTCATTGTTGTGCACTGGTTCAGGATGTGACTGTGTTTGTGTGTAAAAGAGAGCCTTGCTGAAGACGAGGATGCATGCTCAGCAATTACTCCCCTGGGTAAATGAAAATTATATAGCCTATATAAGATATAGGCTGCAAATTGCTTCAGTATACATCCACAGTATGTTGATAAAAAAAAAAAAAAAAGGAAAATGCACTCTTTCCGATTTAATCCTGTTGCCAATCCCTGTGGAGCCAAACACAAACTCCCAATTTCTCTATTCAGGAATTAAAATTCATTTCTCTCTCACTCTTTTCTCTGCCTTATGTCGAAGGCTAGATGATGAATTGGCCAATTGTGAGCTTGCGACAGGAACTGCATTGTTCATGGACGATCAACCTTCGCAGAAAAGTCTGGGGCAATGATGTGTTAGCACATCCTCCTGAGATGAGTCAGCCTGATGCCTTCTGACAGGCTTCATTCCACTAGTGAGAGAGGCTAACCAGGAGTGCCGCTTCTCCCCAAACACATGCTTCAGGCCAGACTCCATCTGGCCCAAATGAGACCAAGGGAAGGGAGGTTAAAAATAACCAACAGGGAAGGTATGGCAGAAAGACAAGACTGGGATGAGATGAAAGCATGCACGGACTATAGCAGCCTGCCATTGAGGCAGAAGAACCGCAGAAGACTTGCATGGGTGAACATGCTTCATTGATTTTTGTTTTGTTTTTCTGACAGAATAAGGTTTAAATGAAAGCACTCCAGTAAGTAAAGCCTATTCACAAAATACTGTGTATGAAATGCTTATCCACAAATTAATCCACATATTGTTGAAACTATAGATTTCATTTTTCACTATTCATTGTTTGCAGGCAGTGCTCAGACAATATCATCATGTTGGAAGACTGCGTATGAATGACAGATTCATAAAGCCACCCGGATTAATATCTAATCTGTCATTTTGAATTTAGAGAAGGATCACAGACAATCTCCTCATCATTGGTGGTTAAAATGTTGCCTTTCAATGTGGTTTTGGTCTGCTGCAACTGTTGCAGAGACAAAATAAACAACACTTGATTCCTATTGGTGAGGGGACTCAGTAAAGTAGATGAATAATTGACAGCTATCAGATAACAGAAAATAAAACTGTACATCATTCTGGGTCAAGAATCAGATATTCTGAGAAGAATATAATGTAGGGTGTAGATGTCGAGAGAGAGAGAGAGAGAGAGAGAGAGAGAGAGAGAGAGAAAGATGTTTGTTGTTGAGATGTACTAAATGAGATGTACTTTGTACTAAAAACCTACAGGTTGCATAATTCCTTTCATGGTCCCATGTCAAAGCTGCTTCTGCTACCACCAATTGTGCTCCGGAGCAGCCAAACACTGCCCCACCCAGCCTTTTCTCTCCCAAGCTCTTGAGTTCTTATCAGCTCCACAGACTGTAGGCAGAAAATGAACTTCAGACAGAATCCTTGTTTGAAGACCTGCTCTCTGCTGTCATGGTTCATTGTGGAAATATATCTGTCCATTTCCAGTAAAAGGTTCATGGTTCAGTTCAGACGCATGGCCCAGTGCCTCAAGCCTGGCATTACCCCACACTGCTCCCTCTTTTGGCCCCCTGGCTTTCTCCTGCAGTTTGGTATCTTAGTGGACGGTTAGTGGGACTTGGATGGGGGTAGTTGGAGGGGTGGGGTTTAGAGGGTTGGCTCGGGATGAACTGACAGGTTATTACTGGCTTTGTGGGGGATTAGTCCATAAAAGCCCCCTCAGCCTCATGGCCAGCATGGCCAGAACCCCAGCAAATAAGATAAAATAATCTCTGTAAAAATGGTCTGAGAGAGAGAGAGAGAGAGAGAAAGAGACACCCAGATACCCTAGCACTCTTGAATGGGAAAAAAAATCCTCTTCAATCTGTCCTAATTTTGTTGTTTCAGATTTTTTTCTCCCTCTGCAAAACCATGCCTGGGGATATGTCAGTTGGAATGAGATTAAACTCCCACAGTATAGAGATGGAAAACCAGAGTGGAACGCATCTAAAATGCTTTGAGCTCCTCTTTGAAAAAGCTGTGTTCTCTCCTCTGGTTCAATAGATGAGGATCTGACTCATGTGGGCTGTTGCATAAGCAGGTAGAATCATCATCAGGGACCCAGTTTGGTTGGAGAACTCTGGTGTCTGCTGTAGTTCACCCATCACCCCATGTTACAAATCATTAACATGATTGAAGTCATTTTTTCTAAGACATAATCATGTCCTCTCATTACCTCATAATATTTGTATGAGCAAAGGGGTGGTTTTGGCCTTCTAGGCCCTTGGAATAGTATTCATCATATTATGAAATTAATGAAATATGAAATGTGATGACATTCTACACTTGAGAAGGAATTGAGGTGCTAAGGCAGTAAGTATTTACTGTAGCCAAGGGGCTTTCCCCTCAGGTTAACTGATAGATCATTTATAGATAGACAAACAAACCAGAAATAGAAACTTGAGTTTGACCTTTCTCAACTGCAGGTGCATAAAAAAGATATATATAGTATGTTGCTGTTCAGCCCTCATCTGAAACCCAGTCTACTCAACAATAAAAGTATCAAATCCATTTTTAGAGGCAACACAACCAGGTCATGAGACAAAACCCCCGTTCATGATGTAAAAGACAAAATCTTTTACATCAAAAAAATGTGCTCTGCATGATATGGACAGCAAAATGGGCAAAGTACAAACCATAAAATAAAATAAAAAATCACCAACAGATGTATCCTAAAAGAAGTGTAGCTGGTCTCCCAAAAGTGCATGTGGTAGTCATAAAACAATAGTACCAAAATAAAATTGACTATAATGCAGAACAGATTTCCACAGGAGTGGTCTAATTGTTTTAAATAAACTCCCTGCAAAGTCAGTCTTCAAGATAATTTTAATTACTTTGGAATGGGCCCAGATTCGTTTTCAGCAAATTCATTTTCAGACAGCATAAAACACTTTCTTTCAGTCAGTGCTGAATAATATCAGTAACTTTGCTGGGCTTACATGCATAGCTCTCTATCAAAATAGTTATGTTTTGACACTTATCCTTATCCTCTGGCCAGGATGCTTGCAGCCTCATCAAATATCTTTGCATCCAATACACATAATAGCCAGACTGCCTTGTCGCCATGCAAGCTGTTGGACAGTCATGCTTCAGCTGTGTTTTCCCCCCATACTCCACTATTCTTGTCCTAAATAGTTATTTGTAATGGTAATATTACTTTTGTCCTTTCACCTGACCATCTGTTGTCATGCATTAGTGTTCAATTATCTGTTGAGTGTTACAGTCCGTCACGTCACTTAAGTTAGGTTGTTTTGTTTTCATTCAGTATTTTCAGTACTTCCTGTTTTATTTTGTACTTACCTCTCCTCTCGTTTCAGACGTCTCCATTTCCTGCCCTTGTGTGTTTCCCGCCTGTCTGATTGTCTGCCCTGCCCCTGATTGGTCTCACCTGTGTCTTGTTAGTCTCCCTCCTTCAGTGTATTTAAGCCATGTTCATTTGGTAGTCCAGTGCCAGTTTGTCTTGCACCCTGTGTCTAGTGTGCCAGCCTTTTTCCAGTGAAAGCCACCATAGTGGTTTTTTGGACTTTGCCTGTTACCTGACTTTGCCTTTGCCTCTGCCTTTGCCTCACCCCTTTGGATTTGTTTGCCTTCGCTGACTGCCTACCTGTGTACCGAACCTTGCCACGTTAAGTAAAGACTCTTTACTTGAACTGTGTCTGAGTCGTGCTCTTGAGTCCAGCCTTGTTTCCAGTCGTAACGTTGAGTCAGCAGATTCAAAAGATTTGAAGGAATATATTTTTAATATACTGCATATTAAGACTGTCAAATGCCGTTTTTACCAGCTACTCTAATAACAATGATACTGTAAATCCTAAACTCCAATCTATGCAGAGGGATGGAAGTGATGGCTAAGCATTTTCCCTTCACTGTCACTTCTACAATGCAGTGAAAAAGCAGTACAACTATTTTCAGGCATAAACTTTTTAACCGATTCCGCAACGTATGGAAAACAGAATACTAACTATAAGCTGACTAGTGAAATGATATATTGAAAACAAAAGGAAATACTCTATTGTGTGGAATTAAATGAGCATGGTCTAAAGGAGCGTAACAGAGGCTTTTAAAGGCCCTATAAGTAATTGAGGTTGTTCCTGTTATTTCCCCTGTTGAAATACTGTCACCCCATCATAGTTCCTAAACCTCTTTCTGTGAAATGTACGTGAGTCCCCTGCCTCTGAAACAGCATGTTTGCCCCAACTGGCCTTGGATCGAATCCCACCAGAGCTTTCTCCTGTGTCTCCCCGACATTGTCTTTCATTATTTCCCCACCGTCTAAATAAAGTGCTAAGGCTGAATGGATTGCCCATTCTCCTTTTTAAAGTTTTGCATTGGCTCAGCTGCCTTCGAGGTCATGCTGTAAGACCTGTTGGTATCCATACAAGTAGTTCTTAGGATCTGCCAATTATCCTTGGATGGCCATTCCAGATCTATCCTATCTACTGTTGATGTTGCAATTACCACCCTCAAATTCATTCCTGCTAAATGCATAGAGTATTTCTATGTATGCCAAATGGGAACAACTGTCCCTCCATCTAGTATGTTATTTCTTACAACCATGCAATCAACGGGTCTCTCCAACCTTGCTGAGTGCAGAAATGCACCTCCCTACTAAGCCTGGGTAGTTTATTACAGCGCCTGCCTCTAGAAAAGGCTGGGGTTCCATAGCTTTTCCAAGTGACTTAGAGACACCCACTGATATCAATATTGTCACCACAACTCATGTGTAACAGTAGTTTATTGTGTTCTGTTTTTGTGGTATAATGTGGTGATAAAAGTGATTTTTGTGTATATTTCATGCATTGTGCTCTGCTGCTTAAGATTTGATGGGTGATTTGATTGGCATTCAAAGTTTGTATTGTTTTGGATAGCTGCCCCTTTTACAAAAAGATGATTGATGTTAATGGTTAAATTAATATATTTCAAGAAGCAATTCCCTGATCTAGACATTAATGGTGAGTACCAATCTGAGGATAAAGACACTTGTGCCTTTCTCCTATGGGATGCCCATAGAGCTAAGTATTGTGGGATCCATTTGCATTTATTTTCCTTTGAATTGCCTCTGCTGATATAGCTGTATGAATCGCATGTTAACTTATTACAGCTTTCAAAAGACCCGTATCACAAGCTGTCAACTTACGTGTCACACATTTCAATTTCAGTTTAATTAGTCTGGCAATTGATCTGCGTATAGCTCATATAGCAGGAGTGGACAACTTTGAAATTCGAAAGAGCTGTTTTGAGAAAATTTCAAGAATCTTTTTAGTTTGAATGTTTCAAATAACTTTTTCCATTAAAGGGTGAATAAAATGATTTCCTGTAAGGATATAAAAATATTTCAGTCCAATATTACATGAACTGAATATAATATACAATGGCCTTCACAATTAATACATTATATTTTTGCCTAATATGAAAATCCTTATCATTTACTCAGTAATTTAATGGAGATTAATGCACATCACATTAATATTTAGAGCTGACGTACTGCTATTAGATTATATGGTTCCTTTTTATAAGACATGATATAATTCAGGAGGAACAATCCTTTACAATCTGCATCCCAATTATGCAACTTGCCAAGGAGAGAAAAGGCTGAAGCTTGATTAAATATCCTTGAAGTGAATGTCACTTTACAGGTATGCATCATTATTACAACTCATTAATCTTGATCTGCAAGCTTGCGATAAGACTGTGCATTAATGAGTGAGAAATTAATTCTATCAGCTAGTTTCAGAGGGAGTGACCATCAGGGCCCTCAGATCACCAGCACTGAGGCTTACATAATAATACAGCTTTCAGAATGGCTACCTTCTCCATGAACCTGGAAACGGTTGGCATAAGGATATACCTTGCGACATGCACTTTGGCATATGCAAACTCAATGGCACCTTCATATTTAGTGTTACTCTTTTGCAAATCACAAGATGTGGGTTTGAAATGAAACAGCCTCCTATTCATGAAGTTTTAGAAACTCACTGTGATTCGCACTCTTATAGTTAAGATGAAAAGCTTCCGAGGCGTTCCCACCGAGGTGAACGCTGCGTTGTTCAGCTCCACTTTGTAGCACAAATGAAATTCAAATATAATTGCATCCAGAATTTGCACAATAATGGTCGTTTATATTAATCTTGTAGGCTTCAGTGTATAAAAAAAAGTCCTGTAACAACAAGTAGCAGTTCTTTTATTATTAAATGTAAAAAAAAAAAAAAAAAACATTCAATCCACTTAATGGATTCTTAGTGAAGGTTAATGTCCCCGTCAGCCTTAAACAGGCTGATGCAATACCATTTCCCTATCAGCAAGACAAGGTCCTGTAATAATGACGTGCTTTCTCAGAAACGTGGAGAAGAGAACATGTGGAGAAAAACATGAATATCTAGCAACCCTAGAAAATAGGTATAGATCATCTTTTCATTATGTGATACAGTTCAATGACCCTAATCGTAAGTTGCATTACATTACGGTATATTATGTCATGCTACGTTACATTGCGTTACTTTACATTAATATATGTAACATCAACATGATAAATCACAAATGTCTACTGACAGACATTTTTTCAACAGGAAAGATAAGGTCAGTCTGCATGCTGCTGTTTCATTTTTCAAACCAATATGCTGTTTTCTCTGACCCTTCCCCCATTTGACCCTAAGGCAAAAGGCATGTGGAAAATCATCTCACCTTGTGTTGGCCAAATGACTGACAGAGTTATCAAAGAAACAGAAAAGAGCAAAACAGCTGCTGGGAGAAACTGTGTGATGGCTTATTGAAAGGCTGCTGGAGGTGAGGCCTGATGTCCGTGACATGCCTGAAATAGCACACAGCCATTGTCAAAATTCTCTGTCCGAGCCACAGTGCCTAGGAACAGGTGACATTTCCAAGCAATTTCCTGTTCTTGGGCAAAGTTCATGTAACAAAGTAAAAATCTGAGAGGCAGCCTTAGGCTAATGGTCACCCCTCCTGGCCATCATCACAATGATGCCAAACACAATTCAAGACCAAAGTAGCTCTGGCTCACACTGAAAATAAGTCTTCATACAGATGAAGGAGGAAGTTTTCTTTCTCTCTTTTGGCAGACAACCTGTTTAATCCAACTGCATACTTTGTTGGAGGGGAGGAGAGAAGAGTTTTGTGCAGTTTAACAGGTGTTTCTTTAACCTTGTAGACATTGACTGAAGAGTAAATCTGTTCTGTGTTGTTTTTTTTCAAAGTAGAAAGCAGGTCATGATGACTGGCAGCTTAGTCAAGCAGGGCAAATATGTAGGAGGGCAGCTGCATAACTTAATTCATTGCTTAACAAAGTCAGCACAAACTTTCCCACATCAGACTTCTAGAAATTATAGTTGGTACACTGAAAAGGTTGATTGCTTTTGTCACTTGTCACTTTTTTCAAATGCCCATCCACTGACTGTATAGGGAACAGGCAAACAACAGTGCCGTACTATCTATCAAAGACCATCTGCATGGGAGTGAATTAGCCTATGCATGTGTTTGTCCTTCACATAATGAAGCAATATCGTCCATCAGTCCCAGGCACATTTTTAGCTCCTTAATGGGCAGCATTCTCCTTGAGCGGAGAATGAACTAGAAGTAGCCCTGTCAATGTCTCCCACTGCATCAAAGTAGTTATCCTGTGATTAAAGTGTGCACATGAACTCCATTGACATCTGTGAATGCTGACCATTATCTTTTAATTAGACCAGCAAATTAGAACCCTCTCTTGATGGTTGCCTTGGATGGGGAAGAGCCAGTGATGGATTTGAGACAGAAATTGTCACGCAAACTAAAGATGCATAATTGACTTGACAATGAATAGGTGGAAAATGTGATGGATGCACATTGAATCATGTCTTATTAGTTTTCAATTTAATCTTGGTCAGCCCTGCTGCAATTGCGGAGGAGATTGTAAATGTTCCCTCATTCGCCATGGTCCATGGTCATAAATGTGGAGGCAAACGTCTGTTATCTGTTATAACTAGTCTGCCTTTTTTTTTTTTCTCACCCTGATATGGCCTCTCAAGAACCTTTATTTTTTTCCTTTTCTCTGTTCCAAAACTGCAGCAGCATCATAGCCATGTAGTGGATGACACTTTGGGTGAACGGTGAGCTTTTTTGAGTAATTGCTTTGAATTTACTGTACCGTGCACTCTTAGCAATTACTCCAGCCCACAGTACTGTGTGATTAAAAAAGGGCTGGGCTGGATGGGCTTGGCAAGCACAGTCCATAGACAGATCTATGAGGAAAAGGGTCCCACTGAGGCACAGATTGATCATGTTGCAACCCAACTGCTTCTAAAAAAATATTTTAAAAAGCGTGTAAATTTTTTTTAAAAAAAGCGTGAAAATCAAATATCAGCAAATATCAATTTTCCTCCAGTATTACCTCCATGCTGTGCCTCACTCTTTATCAAGAGATTAATGTTATGTCATCCATATGTTGAGCTACTGTATCTACCCTAGCGGATCAGCATGATAGTGGAGATTAAATGGCAAAAGGAAAATTCTGGAGAATTTTGCAATTCTAGTTTCATGGTTGTTATAACTTCCTTTGCTTCTAAACAATATGGAATGACAACACCCAAGTACACTGTTAGCAGTAGCAGGCAGGAAATACAGGATAAGATGCCTTACAAATATAAAATCTTGAGTACAATGATATGGTATCTCTGCAATCTGTGAAAAAATATATCATAAAATTGCACTAGAAGTACATGCTTGACAGCTGTAAGCACAAATAATGAGATAAATATCTAAATCAATATGTTGATAGAGATCAACGTTAACATTTTACCTGAATTGTTGGTTATAGCACATTATAAATCATCATATGCACATCATAAGCAGATTATAATGTGCTTAACAGCCTCATAACCTGGTCACACAAAAATGAAGCAAACGTGAGTTTGTGTGGTCATTATAAATAAAGCCTTTTAAGGAGATTTTGATAAACTGCTTTAAAATGCTCAGTCCTGGTGACATTTGAAAGAAGGACTTAACTTAATCTCAAATTTAAGGTCTCCTGTAAAGTATTTGCTGTTTAGGGCGTCCATGTTCTGCTGCTGAAGATATTATGGGATGAAATCAAAATCCTCCTCGTGGATGACAAATGGTTACACCCCTCCTTTTGGTCCCTCTTCCAATTCACATAATGTGAGCATGTTTACTAGCACTCTAATCCAGTCAAAGTAGAATACCAATATACCCAGATTTATAGTTTAAAGTGCTTTAATTTGGCTAATAGTGTTTTGATTAACAATAATAAGCATATGGAGGGCAATTAATCAATGCAAAACATCAACATTCTTTAAAAAGTACCCTTTCCCCTTATTTCACAAATAAAGTGCTTTACAAATAAAGCTACATTGAACAGAAAAACTATAATAACTCTCTTTCTCTCTCCTGTTTATAAATGAATGACTTGTGTGTTTATGAAATATTAACATTATCATTAAAGCTACCGAGACAGGAACATTGCTATTTCCATGATTACTTTAGCGTTGTTTAGTTGTTCAATATTAAAAATCATAAGGACAAGTATAATCTCATTTCCACATCAGCTTCAGGTGATGCCTGCGGTGGAACGCATCGTGAAACAGTTTCTATGGGTGTTTCCTGAAGCATGTTGCTTAACGTCACATAAAATACCCTGCACCGCACTTTGCAATTCATCTTATATTCATTTTCTCACACAGTGACAAGCAATAGATATTCTGCTTCACATTCACAGCAAAATATTTTTACAATCTTTCATGTTTGACAGGATGACTTGAAGAAGAGGAAGGAGGCCATTTTGGTGGACACAAACACCATCACGCAGAGTGAGCAAGCACACTAAGGCCAGTACTGCAAGTTCTAGTTTTTGCTATCAAATTTGCCCTGTAGTTATACAGATTTAGAATGAAACTGGTTTTGTTATCATTCAGAATTGTGTTAATCGCACTTTCATCACTCAAGTAGAGAACAAATTGCTTTCTGTATGGACTCACAAACAACATCTCTTTATTAGGAACGATTCTGTATTATACAGGATGGAGGCAACCCTATGTGTAACATATTCGTCAAGCTAGCATAGTCAGTTGAAGGGACATGCTAGTCATTTGTCCTCTCAGGCCAGCTGGTGTCTTCCTCTTTCACCAGTTTAAACTGTTGATTGTGCAGAGCAGTTTCCAAAACACCACTGTGCATGTGTGCAATGATCCCTGTTCTTCAATGTCAGCCATGGATTTAAAGATGCAATAATTGAGATTCTTGAGAATTATTTGACACTGAAAAAAAAATGAAATAACTATCTGAAGCTACGAAGTTGAAACTTTGTGTTGAGCACTGAGAACAGGTGCTGAAAACAGTTTGTGGTTGCCGGTTACTATAGTAGCACACTACTACCACCTTCAAAACAGATAGTGGAAAACGTTCAGCTGAAGTCGAGATTCCAGTGGAAATGAAACAAAAGAAACAGTGGTCTTCGGCACAGAGGCTCTCAGACAGAGAAAGCTCGCTTTTCAGAGGTGGAGAGCACTTAGAGCCACTGAAGGACTGAAGCTTGACTCCGACTTGTTATTTTACTCCTGGACACATGGGTAATACCTCCCCCTTCTGTTTGCTAGCCAATGTTAGGTTTGGCCAAGCTACAAAGTGTTTGTGTTTGCTTTCAAAAACCAGCTAGCTAATGCTAACGTTAAGTTTAGTATTTCACGTTTGTTTGGATGTAGACCTAAATTCATAACCACTGAGATTCTCCTGTTAAGGAAGCATATTCTACATTTTTGGAGAATTATTGTCTTCCCTGCAGACACTTGCTTCCACTCCTTGACCCCCATCATAGCTGGCCACCACCACAATTAACCCTAAGAGCCTGTGGAAAACGTAGTACAACCCGTCAGGGAGAAATGAATACATGTGCTTCATATTTTCTCTGAAGGTCTTCATAGATCTACTGCTGACCTTGAGGTGTTCCAGAACCACATCCTGATGGATGCCAACAAACACTTCTGTTTCACACTGCCAGTCTACGGAACAGTGCTCACTGCCCTAGACTACAGACTGCCAAAGCTGACAAAAGATGGCAAGAAAATGTGAGTATAATTTGAACTGAATGCTGTGTCAGTATGTTATTGAGGGTGGATAAATGTAAAAGATGATATAATTGCTGAATTTAGTAATTACTGTTCTGTCATTGGCACCATTAGAGGATTGCTAGTCAAGCGACTGACTGATGGGCCGTTGCCATTCTGCCTAGTGGAAGGACTGATTGGCAGACAGATGATGTGCAAGGTGTCTGTGCCACTGGCCAGACACCTTCCTGCCAGCCCATCACCTGGCTGAACAAATAGAAAATCTCCTGAGAAACACAGCCTACCTTCCAAGCCCCAATCCTTAGCATGGCCTGTGGACCACTTGTCTCTTCATACAGGCATACCAAACACACACAGTTGTTCAGAGACTCAGAGTTATACGACATTTCTAATATGACTTGACCTGACATGACATGGCCACCAGTATTTACACTGAAACTTATCAATTCATCTGATCAATTGTCCATTCTATGTAGTCTCACTGTCTAGGTGGTTAGGTCTGGACAGGAAATATCTTCTACCTTGCTGACAATGTATTTAATCATTTGGGTGTAGTGTCAGGAAATGGTGTATATATTGTAAAAATAATAACATGGTTTTATCAATTATCTTTACTGTTTTGCTGTTTTTCTTTTCCCTACTGTATTGCAGTGGTTGGTGACCAGGTGGCTATATGTGCTGGAGCCCGAGATTGTTTGTAAAAAAGCATATTGCATGCTGAAATGTCAGCCAACTTCAGCAATAAAAAATGAAATACTATCTGAGTTTTAGAGTGCCTCAATGTGTGACTGGAGATACATTTTCATTGGTATATCTGAAAGTAGCAACACTTACTTTCTAAGCCACTAGAAAAATTACCTGACCATGCATTCTGACAAATGGAGACAAAGACTCAAGTGCCATGATGTGTAGCTGTGATCATGCAAACTCAGCAAACATGAATGATGTTTTTCATCCTAAAAGATGGGAAGACATGGAATTATTTTAGCCCACCATATGAATATAGAATGTGCGCAATTAAGATGCCATCAAAATCCCTGCAGTTGTATGAAAGTAGTAAGAACAACTACACTGACATGTATATTGTGTATATGTACAATGTATGTGAGCTTTTATTGAACTGAAGTGACAAATGAATAATAATAAATAAGTCTACTAAAAAAGTCATACTAAAGCTTGTCCCTGGTCCTCCACAAACAGCATCTGACAAGACAAGCCAGTTTCCCTGGCCCACTGCACCATAAATGCCAATAAATGAAGACTCTATAGGCAGCATGTTGGTTCTCTGGGTTGTCATCCCCAGGCTCCCTTGCTCTGCCAAGTGCCATTGACGTCCTCCCTGTAGTTCGTGTGGAAACGCAGGTGTGTCTCCTCCAGGCAGTACAGGGAGAACGATGATCCTCAGCTGAAGCAGACGGCTGGTTCTTCTCCAACTCTGTGGGCATTTCCAGACACACACCATGTCATGTGTGGCATTGCTGCAGATGGAGGCGCAGCATGCTGATGCATCATCAGGGCATCAAAAAACAGCACTGGTTACATTTCGTTTTTGAAAGCTAGTGGGCTTGCTAGCAAACTGAGAATATTGATATAAGGATTTAGGTCAGTCGACATTCGGAACAGATGGTCGTAAACTCACTAACATTACTTAGCAAGCTGAATACTACCATACCATAAAAATATATATCTTGCTTAAAATACTACCTCGTCACTTGACATCTTTCACTTAGTCAGTGAAGAAAACACACCTTGATGGCTCCTGGTCCTAGCTGGCAACCGTAAGTTTGTAGGCATGTGTTTCTTTCTTCGACCTGGGCAAGGTGAGGTGAAGGAGGTTACTCTAGTGGCAATATAAATTGCTTATGTTAACTTTAAGCAAAAGCTGTGCACGGTCCAATTTGTTGCAGCATATACTCTCAATCTCTCTCTCTACAGTACATTTAGAAAGTATTCAGACCCCTTCACTTTTTTCACATTTTGTTATGTTGCAGCCTTATGCTAAAATCGTTTAAATTCATTTTTTCCCTCATCAATCTACACTCAATACCCCATAATGACAAAGTGAAGACAGAATTTTAGAAATTTTTGCAAATGAATTAAAAAGGAAAAACTGAAATATCACATTGACATAAGTATTCAGACCCTTTGCTATGACACTTGAAATTTAGCTCAGGTGCCTCCCATTTCTCTTGATCATCTTTGAGATGTTTCTACACCTTGATTGGAGTCCACCTGTGGTAAATTCAATTGATTGGACATGATTTGGAAAGGCACACACCTGTCTCACAGCTGACAATGCATATCAGAGCAAAAACCAAACCATGAGGTCGAAGGAGCTGCCTGCAGAGCTCAGAGACAGGATTGTGTTGAGGCATTGATCTGGGGAAGGCTACAAAAAACATTCTGCTGCATTGAAGGTTCCCA